>ML101028.1:3533-30512 GCA_003697995.1 Taxidea taxus jeffersonii
CTGTCCATTTCAGTGAGGGGTGTGTTAAAGTCTCCAACTATTATTGTATTCTTGTCAATGTGTTTCTTTGATTTTGTTGTTAATTGGTTTATATAGTTGGCTGCTCCCATGTTAGGGGCATAGATATTTAAAATTGTTAGATCTTCTTGTTGGACAGATCCTTTGAGTATGATATAGTGTCCTTCCTCATCTCTTATTATAGTCTTTGGCTTAAAATCTAATTGATCTGATATAAGGATTGCCACCCCAGCTTTCTTCTGATGTCCATTAGCATGGTAAATTGTTTTCCACCCCCTTACTTTCAATCTGGAGGTGTCTTCAGGTCTAAAATGAGTTTCTTGTAGGCAGCATATGGATGGGTTTTGTTTTTTTATCCATTCTGAAACCCTGTGTCTTTTGATTGAGACATTTAGCCTATTTACGTTCAGGGTAACTATTGAGAGATATGAATTTAGTGCCATTGTATTGCCTGTAAGGTGATTGTTACTGTATATTGTCTCTGTTCCTTTCTGATAATACTTCTAGGGTCTCTATTTGCTTAGAGGACCCCTTTCAATATTCCTGTAGAGCTGGTTTGGTGTTTACAAATTCTTTCAGTTTTTGTTTGTCCTGGAAGCTTTTTATCTGTCCTTCTATTTTCAATGATAACCTAGCTGGATACAGTATTCTTGGCTGCATGTTTTTCTCGTTTAGTGCTCTGAATATATCATGCCAGTTCTTTCTGGCCTGCCAGGTCTCTGTGGATAAGTCTGCTGCCAATCTAATATTTTTACCATTGTATGTTACAGACTTCTTGTCCCGTGCTGCTTTCAGGATTTTCTCTTTGTTGCTAAGACTTGTAAATTTTACTATTAGATGGCGGGGTGTGGACCGATTCCTATTGATTTTGAGGGGTGTTCTCTGCACCTCCTGGATTTTGATGCTTGTTCCCTTTGCTATATTAGGGAAATGCTCTACAATAATCCTCTCCAGTATACCTTCTGCTCCTATTTCTCTTTCTTCTTCTTCTGGAATCCCAATTATTCTAATGTTGGTTCGTCTTATGGTATCACTTATCTCTTGAATTCTCCCCTCATGGTCCAGTAGTTGTTTGTCTCTCTTTTGCTCAGCTTCTTTATTCTCTGTCATTTGGTCTTCTATATCACTAATTCTTTCTTCTGCCTCATTTATCCTAGCAGTAAGAGCCTCCATTTTTGATTGCACCTCCTTAATAGCTTTTTTTATTTCAACTTGATTAGATTTAAGTTCTTTTATTTCTCCTGAAAGGGCTTTTATTTCTCCTGACAGGGTTTCTCTAATATCTTCTGTGCCTTTTTCAAGCCCGGCTAGAACCTTGAGAATCGTCATCCTGAATTCCAGATCTGACATATTACCAATGTCTGTATTGATTAGGTCCCTAGCCTTTGGTCCTGCCTCCTGTTCTTTTTTTTGTGGTCAGTTTTTCCGCCTTGTCATTTGTCCAGATAAGAATCTGCTGTTCTCCTTGTTAAGTGAACTTGGTCTTGGCTGGATTTCTTGTTGATCTTCTGGGGGAGGGGCCTGTTGTGGTGATTCTCAAGTGTCTCTGCCCCAGGCAGAATTGCACCGCCCTTACCAGGGGCCCGGCTAAGTAATCCTCTCAGGTTCGCTTTCGGGAGCTTTTGTTCCCTGAATGCTTTCTGTAGAGTTCCGGAGGGCGGGAATGAAAATGGCGGCCTCCCAATCTCCAGCTCGGAGGAGCTGAGAGCTAAGGGCCCCATTCTTCAGTGTGCCTTCAGAGAAAAGCACTTACTCACTCCCGTCTCCCCAGCCTCTGGCTGCGCTTGGAGAAAATCATGCATAATCAGTCCCGTCTCACTGGCTTCTGGTTGTGCTCCAAGGTCACACAGCCTGTAACCATGCATCTCTGTCTCTGGCAGAGTCCCACCTGGAGTCTCTGAACTCCGTAGATCCCTGAGCTCCCCCAGGTCGGAGTCTCCCCGGATCTTGTGGGGACCCTTCGCACAGAGCACCGGCCCGTGTCTCAGACTTCGGCTCTATGAAAGCCTGAGTTGAGACCCCACTCCTCGACTCTTTCTCCGCAGCCGGCTTCCCCGCTCTAATACCTGTGAGCTCTGTGACACTCAGACACCACCAATCCTTCTGTGACCCCGCAGGACCTGAGTCCACGCTGTCCCCGTGAGATCTTCAGCCCAGTTTAGCCTCTGGAGCGATGTCCCTCCTTGGAGCACACTTTTAAAAGTCCTGATTTTGTGCTCCGCTGCTTGCTGGGAGCTGGCCCCTCCCCCTGCGGTCTATCTTCCCGTCGCTTTGGATTCACTTCTCCAATGGTCCTACCTTTTAGAAAGTGGTCGATTTTCTGTTTCTAGAATTGTTGTTTTTCTTCTCTTCGATCTCCTGTTGGATTCGTAGGTGTTCGGAATGGTTTGATAGGCTATCTAGCTGATCTCCTGCTGTCTGATGTTGTCTCAGCCTGCTACTTCTCCGCCATCTTGACTCCTCCCCTCTACATCATATATTTTAAGCCAATGTGATTATTCAGGATTCCAAGGAGCGAGGAAATAGCCTTTCGTTTCAATTTCACTATATATATATATATATATATATATATACACACACACACATATATATAGTGAATATATATAATAAATATATATAAATATGCAGATATTTATATATAAACAAGGAAACATACATGCGTATATATACATATATACATACATATAAACAAGGAAACATATATGTATACATACATATATATACACACATACATACATATATTTATATATAAAACAAGGAAAAAAGACTAACTTTGGAAAGTTTGCAAATGTTCAAAGTATAGCTTCCAAGTTCATTTTTTGCTTTCTTCAAGCATAAAGTCAGATTTCATATTCTCATAGCATGTGCTAGGCCTTGAGGAAGGAGATTTTAAAAGTATTTTCTTGAATGAAGAAATTAATCTGAAGACAAGCTTATAAAAATTATATTTGGTGTGATTACTGACTTTTTATGTAAGATTACATGTCAGGATCCTACATAATGTTTTACTGCCTTTATCAGTGGCCTGGATATGGCATTTTAAATCTTTTACTCCCTCTCTCAGTGAAGTCTCTGTTAAAGGGATGGTTCTTTGATGATTTTGGCCAGAAGTTGTCAATATGTAGGGAAGAAAGTATTAGCTCTTAAGGTGTCAAGGTTGTCTCAGATGGGTCAATACAGTGTATTATTTGTTTCAATGCACTATTATCTGTTCATACAATAAACCTATACTCTGTGCCTATTCCATTGAGTAGACATTATATCAGTGAATGAGAAAATCTCATTTTAGAACTCATGTTTTAATTTAAGAAAAAGGGGAAGATAATTAGAGTTTAGTAGCTTCATGCTACTGACCCAAGTGTTTCCTGATTGTAGTAGGAGTTTTTCATATTTCAGCAGTCTCTGCAAAAGCTAGGCAACTCGCCATTTTCACTTCCCAGCTCTAACCAAGAAAGTTCCATTTGGGTTGAATCCTAGAATGTATTCCTCTTTATACAGGGTTATCTTATGATTGCTTAAGAAGAAGTTATAATGCAAAATAATACCATGTCTAGGAGTATTCAGATCATTATTTTTTCAAAGCCTTTAAGTGCTTTAGGAAAATGCACTGGTAACTTTGGCATTTACTGTCCTTTTATGTGTGTTGAGGATTATTTATGGTTTCCTTTATTCCTATTACTCATTCAAAATGTATGTGTGTATGTTGGTGAGTATGTGTGTTTTATTGAGAAATATCCAGCATTAGGCATTAACCCTCATTTTATCAACATGTGGTGATGCAGGAATAAAGGAAAATTACTCAGTCTTGAATTTGTTTGGTCTTGACCCCGTAAATGATGGGGTTTAGCATAGGGGGCACCACCAGTTAGAGGTTGGCTACTAGGATGTGGACATGATGAGGGATGGTTCCCCCCCCCAACAAAATGAAGGGCAAAAAGATGAAAAGAATGCTGGGGCATAGAACATAAGGATGGCACAGATGTGGGAAGCACATGTGTTGATGGCCTTGAATCTGGAAGCCCAGGAAGGTATCTGAAACACTGTGCAAAGAATCATGGTGTAACATAATGATGAACACAATATCCAGTCCTGTAGACAGCAGGGCCACAGTCAGCCCATAGATGATGTTGACCCTGATATTGTCACATGTCAATCTGGCAATGCCCATGTGCTCACAGTAGAAATGGGGAATGATGTTTCTCCCATAATACCTAAGTCTGTGTACCAGGAAGGTGAATGAAAGATGATGAAGCTCCTGACCATAGCTGTTATGCCAATCTTCCCAATGACTGAAGAGGATAAGATTGTGGTGTATCTCAGGGGGTGACATTTGGCTACATAGTGGTCAAATGCCATGGCCAGGAGAATAGCAGATTCTACCACAAAGATGAAATGTATGAAGAACATCTGGGACACACAGCAACCAAAGGATATATCCATGGACTGGAACCAGAAGATGGCCAGCATCTTGAGGGCTGTGGCTGTGGAGAGCAGTACATCTGCCAAGGCCAGCATGGAAAGAAGATATACATGGGCTCATGGAGACTGTGCTCAGTCACAATCAGGAAGATCAAAAACACATTGTCTATGACAGCCAAAATGTACATGGAACAGATAGAGATGGAGATCCAGGTGTGAAAATCTTCCAGTCCTGGGATTCCAATCAGGACATACCACATAGCCTGGGGACTGGTGTGATTATAAGAGGAGGAAGGCATCTGTGGCAGCATATTCCAGACCTAGTACCTTGATCATAAACCACAGGGCTGAGTCACGATTGAGGAACACTCCATTAGGCTGAATGATGTCTGATTAATTTTTTTTTTTTTTTTTGCCCAACTATATTCTTCTCTGTGGAAAGACAGTGAAATGTATAATTTAGCCTATAATTGAAATCTGACTCTTCCCATGGAAGAATTAAAATATATCCTGAAAAAAAATAGTTAGCATTTGCTAAGTGCTTACTATGTCTAATGGTACTTTCCAAATACAACTCATTAAATCTTCACAATAGACTGTTGAAAAGACCTTTACAATACTCTTTGACATGGATACTATTATTATTCCTATAGAAGAAAAAAGTCCCACAGACTTTCAGTTTCTTGACCTTGGTCCACTGGATTCAGAGTCAGAGAGCATAAATTTGAAAGCTTTGATCTCAGCCACCATCCAATACTGCCTATAGAAATAACAGTAGATACAAAAGCATGTCATCAAAATTTTCACTGATGATATCCCTGAGTAAAATAGACATACGTGAAGTTTATCTCACTCCTTATGAGAGAAGGAGGGAATGGGGTTTTATCAAAACAGATTCCAGTCAGTATATACACATAGGTCCTCTTCTTCACTGATTGACCACTAAAGTGATGTTACTATGGCCTATGCTAAGGAATTGAGGATCTACAGGTGAATTCACTGATTCTGGTCCATGAATCAACATTTTTCTTAAAATTATACAATGGATATTAAAAACCATGGATATTAAACTATGTGCAGTGTCAAGTTCAGTTAGATTCTTAAATATATATGCCTTGCATGTGTTGAGGAAAAATATTTTGGGTCACTGACTAAAAATTAGATACCATATTTATTATTTCAAAATAACTCCACAGCAGCAAATATTAATGCTTCACATTATGAGATAGAGGTCCACAGTCTTTCAAAAATGGAAGGGAGGTTAATTTACTGGTTATTCTTTTCCTGTCATTCCAAAGGAATGTAGATAAATGCAGGAGAGAAGTTGAGTGTAAAGCAGGCTCAGAGATGTAACATTGGAGTGGGATGTGTGTATGAGGACAGTTTACATATAAGTAGGCACATGTAAACAGGGATAGAGACATGGATGCAAACAAATGGACAAGTGGCTTCCATCCTCTCCTAATCTCTATTCTCAAATAAAAGCAAGTTGACTGCATTTGCTGAAGAGGAACATAGACTTAAGGGATGTTTGCCTTTTCATACTTTGTTTCCACTGGAGTCAGATCATTGTACACTATCGTTTTACCACGTATACATTTATTTTTCATTAAGTGGTCAATATTCCGGCACTTCCTGTCATAGAATTGAAATATGTGGACATCACTTATTTCTTTTCTTAATTTTTAATTGAAGCATAATTTATATACAATGTTCCATTAGTTTCACACATAACACACACCATGATTGGACACATCTACATGTTCTATAACACTGTCCATAGGATACTTCTCACAGGTTGCCATGCAATGCCATTACATTACCACTGATTATATTCCCTATGCTTGCCTTTTATTCCTGTGATTTACTAATTCCACATTGGAAGCTTCTATCTGCCACTACCCTTCATCCATTATACCCATCTCTGTCTCCCTGCCCCTCTGGCAGCCATTAGTTTGTTCTCAATAGTCAGTTGAACCTTGTGTTTTGATAGAGGTTAGAATATATAATACGTAAATCATCACCCCATCAGGCCTTTCCTTAAGTTGATATGTGATTCTTTGAAAATACTGTAAGAAAATGTTGAGATGCTTAAGTGTCTCTATTTCCTTTGATTACATATATCAATAGTTTAACCATTTCACATGGAGCTAAACTTAATTCTTGAAAATTTCTTTCAAATGGGATACCAAGGTTCATAGCAGGAAAGAAAAGATTAATGTAGGAGTGTGCCTAGCCCAGACCTATGCCAGAGCCACGTATGTGAGTCAAGTGAAGCTATGGGGAGGGGATGTGTAGTGAGTGGGGCTTCATAAGGACATTAGAGATGGGGGAAAGGAGAGTCTAAGTGTTGAAAGAAACAGAAAAATATAGGTTGAAGAGAAACAAAACAAATTTTGCAGATGTTCTTCTGATCTTTTGGGCCACCAGTGATCTGGTTTATCTTATTTGGTTTTGTTTGGGCAAAGCATTATCACCTGCAGCTGCCTAACTTATAGCTCTGGGGTTCCCTGAAGCATTTCTTCACAATAGTCCTACTGGCCTATTCTGACTGAATCATGAATGCATGCATGGAGGCAGTGTGTGGCGAGTAGGAACAGTGTAACTCTGGGCCCATAGATTGGATTTAAATAGTGGTTGAGTCAATTTCTGATTGCATTACTATTAAAAATATCTTAATTTGAAGATTAGTTTTCCAATATAAAATACATAAAATAAATATAAATTTAAAAAGTGAGTAAATTCTGGAGTCAGTATTTAATGATGGTTGTTACACAAATCAAATACATTTTTATCCCAACCACTGATGAAATTAGGGCACTTCCAAAATTGCCATCATTAAGATCAAAATCATTGTTACTGTGAACTAAGTTCAGGATTTTGGACAATAGGCTTATGTTCCACTGGACAAGGATGTGACTGCTTTAGAGTAACCACATGGGCCAAGACTAACTGTCTCACACTAGACACACAACACCCACTGTAATTTTCACCTCTAATCTGTCATGTTAGTTTTATAAGGTGTAGGCAGTTCAGCACGGGGAATGTAATGGGCTTAGAAACAGAGTTTTATTCTTGCCCGAACACTAGTGTAACATCATTGTTGTATAGGGAGCCTCGGCTTCTTACTCTGTGCTATGCTCAGTGCCTGCTATATGGAGAATATCCAGTGAAATCTTCGGAAAAAAAGACATGCATGGGTTTGTGTATAGACACATATACATGGTCTTTAAGTATTAAGCTTGTTTATCTCCTGAGCCCTATCCTATTACTGGGCCTTACTACAAATCCATTGTATGTATGCACAACATTCAGAGCCACATATCAAAGATAGACAACCAGTGCATAAATATATTCAGAAAGAAAAATATATACTTGTGCTCTTTGCAGACGATCTAGGAAGAGAGCCCAAAGAGTCACTACAATTGCCCAAGTAGTCCAGTCACAGCCACAGAGTCAGGCTTGAGAGAAATGCAAGATGATCAAGTTCTAGGAATACTGAGCAGCTTTTCTCCTTCCCTTCCTTTCCCTTCCCTTCCCTTCCTTTCCTTTCCGTTTTTTTTTTTTTTTTTTCTGATGTCTTTTTCTACATGTCCTTGCTGAGCAAAAATCAGCTTCTTACCTGTATTTTTTTAGGACCCTGAGAATATTTAACTAGTTGAGAGGGGGAAAAAAAGACATATGATGTTCACAACATGGTGAGGAAATGGGGAGCTGGGTATTTATACCTCCTCTGGGCATCTCTCGGGCTCAAGATTGTCACACCCAGAGGACTAAACTCCACTCACTCCTGAAAGGAGAGGGTCCAGGCTGGCTTCAGGCAGAAGTGCCCCTGCCCCATCCTTTCCATGCATCGCATATGCAGGGTGACCTCTGTCCAGCACTATCGCACACCCGAGCTAACACACACTTGCCATTAAATATGCAGTTCTCCTTTGTGTGGCAGAGACTCCTGCTAGTGCCGCTGTTCCCATGGAGCCATCTGAAAATGGAGATGGTCAAGGCCACATGTGGAAATATTGTACGCTTTTTAGAAAGCTGCTAATACTGAATTCTGGCCTCTTATTTACCTGACATTTTAAGGCTCCTTGGCTTTCTCTCTCTTCCATGGGTCACCTGGTAGAATTAGTATCAGAAGGGTCAAGAAATATCATTAGGTACTGCAGAGATTTTTATTTGGATTTTTTTAAATTTAAATTCGATTTAGGTAAATATAGTATGTCAGTAGTTTCAGAGCTAGTGTTCTTAATGTTCATCACCCAGTTTACTTGGCTTTTTATTTGGATTTTATGTTCTCTGCTTGACCTTTTATTTTTCTATTTCTTTTTCTTTTTAAACTTTCTCAGTTTTTATAACTATTCTCTAAATGCATTGGAATTACCCGGATATTTGACAAAGGTTATAATTACAATTTTAATTTGTTTTCTTTTATTGTTGATTTTGCTTTTTTTACTTTTCTACATGTATAAAATATTTTTTGTCTTTTATCTATCACTGATTCTTATTTTTTTTACCTCTTTGTTTTCTTTTTCAACTCTTATTACAATATTTTCATCATTCTCTTTTGGGCACTGTGGAAGTTAATCTGAGAAGCTAACTGTAATCACACTCTTTTCTTAAAGTGGATACCTCTGCTATCATTCCAAGGGGATCCCATATCTCCTCCCTTTGAACCTGGGATGATAGTTGTTTTGACCAAATAAAGTGGCTGGAGTGATGGTGATGTTTGCACGTTATTGAGCCAAAAGTAGTAAGTCTGGCAACTTTGACCTTGATTCTTGTTCAAAGCCCGTCGCCTGTATTAGGAATAGGACCACACTGGGGTTAAACCAATAACATGAAGAAGCTAGCCCCATGGGGAGAGTATGACTATGTGCATGAGCACAAAGGCACCAGGTATGGGAAAGAACACTGTGGACCTTGCAACTCAGTGAAGTTCTAAGCCAAATGCTGCCCTCTGAGTGACCACAGCCTTATCCTTGAGGAAACAACCATACAGTCAAACTCAACCTGGATTTTTGACCCATAGAATTGTGAGAAAGGATAAATCATTGTTAGTTGAGGCAATGAGTTTTGGGTGATTTGTTACACATCAGAAAAGAATAAAAATGTAGTAAATATTTCTGAAATGATTTTGTACTTTTCTTCCTATCCTGACTTCAAACAGTTCTTAAATCACAGAATTTATTTCTTATCTATTTCTGTTCTGTCTTTATTTTCTTATCTTATGCCTACAAATTATTCCTGAAGATAGATTAGAGAGAGATAATCTACTTTCTCTGTGACACATGTGTGTGTGATCGTGTGTATGTGTTTTCATGTAGGTGAGATGGAAGGCTTATTAGCAGAAACATTTTTATTTTAATTATATATCTTTTATAGAAACTCTTCATTGAAATATCTCATGATTTCCTGGAATGTCAAACATAGTTATTTATAAAAGGGTCAGGGGATTCTAGTAGGGTAAGGTGGTTTACAAGTTTATTGTCTACTTTAGTTGACATCCATTTCTTTAAAAAAAAAAAAGAAAATAATTTTTTTATTTGTTTGTTTATTTGAGAGAGAAGGAGAATATGAGCAAGAGAGGGGCTAATGGAGAAGGAGAGAGAATCTTCAAGCATTCTCCCTGTTGAGTACAGAGCCTAGCTCAGGGCTCCATCTCAACCTTGATCAGGACCTCAGCCAAAATCAAGACTCAGTTGCTTAAAGGACCATACCACACAGGCCCCCTGACACCCACTTCTGTCATTGTTTGTCCTGCCACAAAATCAACAATTCCTTAAGACTATTTTCAAGACTGTTTCCCTAGACTTTCAACTATTCCTTTAATTTCCCCTCTTGAGGAATATCTGACTCAAAATATATGTTCTCATTATTTTACACCATGGGATGGACTCTCTTTTTTGGCATGTGTGTTGGGGGCTGGTGTTTTCAGTGTTTCACTAACAGTAAGCTACTGCTCCTCAACCTTCTTTTCCTAGACAGTCCTTTTCTCATAGGACTTCTGGAGCTGTTTGATTTTGTTTATTTCCCTACACATGAAAATATGGGTAGTTATGTTCGCTCTTCTTCTTGCACCTTATATGTTGAGGGAAGGAAAGAAGTCTGTGGCCATATTTACAAGGAAGTGACTACCATGAGCATCAGGAGCTCAGTAACTTCCCTCAACATTCTGAAGAGATTTTATGCTATCTTCCAGATTCCTGCATTGCTGTGGTAATTAGCAGTGTCATTCTATTTCTAGGCCTTCAGGTATTGGCTGTTTATCACTGCCTTTTTTTTTTTTAAAGATTATTTATTTATTTATTTATTTGAGACAGAGTGATAGAGAGAGTGCAAACTGAAGCAGAAGGAGAGGGAGAAGCAGAATTCCTGCTGAACAGAGAGCCAGAATCAGGGCTTGATCCCAGGACCCCCAAGATCACAACCTGAGCCCAAGGCCAGTGCTTAACTGACTGAGTCATCCAGGTGCCCCTGTTTTTTACTGCGTTATTCATTTTCCTTTCAAAGCTACTAGTGTGCTCTCTTCCTCCCATTTTATATTAAAATTCAATGAGTGAGTGTTGGATTTTGTTAAACAACTGAACCAGCATTGGTGCGTTATTATTAACCAAAGTCCACAGTTTATATTAGGGATCACTATTTCTGTTTTCAGTTTTATGCTTCTGACAAGTACATGTTTTCTCCCCACTATCCAAAAGTAGAGCATTCTTCTAAAACCTTTCCTGAGCCATTATGGCACCAAACAAAGAAGCAATCAACATGGATTCACATGGAAAATTTGTTGAGCATTCCTAGACCCCAAAATAACTGCTCTTAGAGTTTTCTGGTATTTAGGACATATCTTGCTAACAGTGGCTCAAAATCAATCGGGATAAATCACAGATGCTCACTGACACTGTGTGAAACTACGGGGTTTTGATACAGTGATGTGGAGTGTTCTTCCTTGGAGAGGAGCTTGGTGGGGCTGCTCTCGCTGCCTCTGTAACAGCTCGATGCCAAACACACACCAAAAGCTAATTTTGATTTTCATCTCCTTTATAAACGTGGAAATGCTTTTCAGATTTCTTTCAGGTGCTGGAAACAGGTACTAATGTAGATCTTTCATAAGAGCTAAATGGAATAACGTGAACTTTCAAAAACTATGGGTTATCTATACATAATGTCATGTACCCACCATTATAGTATCACACAAAACACTCTTGTTAGCCTAAAAATTCACTGTGCTCCCCCCATTCCTGTCTCCCTCTCTCTTCCTGAACTCCTGGCTACTCTGATCTTTATACTATTTCTGTAGTTTTGTCTTTTCTGGAATGTCATGTCCTTGCCATATAACTATTTAACATTTTCAGTATAGCTTCTTTCATGTAAAAATATGCATTGAAGGTTCTTTCATGTCTTTTCATGTCTTGAAAGCTCTCTCTTCTTTTTTCAAATCAAGGAATAACATTACATTTTATGGAGATACCAGAGTTTGTTTATCCATTCATCTTTTTTTTTTATTTAAGCTTTATTTATTTAAACATATAATGTAACCCCACCACCCTCTCCCAACCCCTCTCCCCCCCACCCCCCTCAGTTTGTTTTATGACATTAAGAGTCTCTTTTGGTTTGTCTCCCTCCCGATCCCATCTTGTTTCATTTTTACTTTTCCTACCACCTTAACTCCCACCCCCGTTGCATCTCCACTTCCTCATATCAGGGAGATCATGTGATAGTTGTCTTTCTCCCGTTGACTTATTTCGCTAAGCATAATACGCTCTAGTTCCATCCATGTCGTCGCAAATGGTAAGATTTCATTTCTTTTGATGGTATCCATTCATCTTAAGTGCTTCTAATTATGGCAATTAGAAAGAAACCTGATATAAAGATTCATGTTTATGTCTTGGTTTGGGCATATGTTTTCAACTCTTTGGTCAAATACCTGGGAGTGGTAAGAGTATGTTTAGTCCTCTCCTTTTTTTTTTTTTTTTTTAAGATTTTATTTTATTATTTATTTGACAGACAGAGATCACAAGTAGGCAGAGAGGCTGGCAGAGAGAGAGGAGGAAGCAGGCTACCTGCTAAGCAGAGAGCCTGATGTGGGGCTCCATCCCAGGACCCTGGGATCATGACCTGAGCCAAAGGCAGAGGCTTTAACCCACTGAGCCACCCAGGTGCCCCGAGAGTATGTTTAGTCCAATGAGAAATTCCAAGACTCTTCCAGAAAGGCTGTAATTTGCATTTTCACCAGCAATGAATGTGAGTCCCTGTGACTCTTCATCCTTACCAGCATTTGGTGTTGTCAGTGTTTTTAGGTTTTAGCCATTCTAATAGGTGTTAGTGGCATCTCTTTGTTTTGCTTAGTAATTTCTTCATTACAAAGGATATTGAGCATTTTTTCATGTGCTTATTTCTATTTGCATGTCTTTTGGTGGGAAATATCTTTTCAGCTCTTTTGCCCAAGTTTTATCTGACTTCTTTCTTTCCTTTTTGTTGAGTTTCAAAAGCTCTTTGTGTAATTGGCCGAATGTTATGTTGCAAATATTTTCTACCTATCTATGGCTTACTTTTCATTTTCTTAACTTACTATGAAATTATATATATATTTTCTCTTCTAGGTACTTTGTTGTTACTTTCAATTTGGACTTTTGTTCTTTTGTTATGGGAATACCCTGTATAATTTTCTAATAAATTCCTTATCCTAATGCATCCCGCTACATCTTTTTAAATATTTTATTTTATTTTTACTTGAAAGAGAAAGAGAGCTCAAGGAAGGCAAGAGCCATGCAGAGTGAGAAGTAGCCCAATGTGAAGCTTGATCCCAGGACCCAGGGATCATGACCCAGGCTGAAGGCAGATGCTTAACCAACTGAGCCATCCAGGTGCCCCCTACCTATATTTTTATCCTCATCTTCTGAAAGTCCCATTGGTTTTCTTTAATCTCTCATATTGCTGTTTACTTACATATAATCTTTTGTGTGTCTATGTATTTCTTAGTAATAGTATTCTGTTCTTCTCTCAAACATCTAGTATGATGGAGTATTTCATTAGGAGTATTAATTAGGGGATTGTTTTCTTTTTAACTTTTACTCACTACACTGAATAAGCTCTACTCCACCCCACTAATTTTCTTTTTAAGAATTAATTTTGGATGTCTGATTTTTGCATCAGTGGATTTAATCTCACCCCTGGTATATATTTGGTTATCCATTCTAATGTTATGGTGAGGGACCACGTATCTAGGAGAGATTTCCATGCACATGGTGAGATGTGTAACCTGGTCAGTGACATTGTAGGCTCCTGAGGAAGGAGGTTACCCATGTCAGTGAGCAAATATTCAAATGTCAGTACCTTTAACTCTTTCTTTGGAGATAGATTTATGAAGACTCATCCTAAAATCGCCCGACAATGGAATATCAGTCTGGCTGGCATTTTAGAAGATGAACATTGACAATTTTTCTATGGGCTTCAATATTCAATAGGTATTATTCTACCAATCCCTCTCTGTTATATGATCCCTCATTCCTAGCATCCTTTGTACCCAGTGCCACTGTCTCTGGATCCTTGTTGACTCTGTCACTACGGAGACTAATCATTTTGCTGGAACTCAAATGGGTATCGTCTGGATACTCCAGTTCATAAACCTCACACACACCTTCACCTTTTCCACCATTTTCAGTGCTACCCTTTCTATAATACCTGATACAATTCCTGTGTTTGTCTGGGATTATCATAAACAGATAATTTTCTCTTCATGGGTATCATCTGTTATGGGTACCTAGGTCTCAGAGTTATCTATCCCAGTTGCCATTAGGTATATCTTAATGATCCATATTTATACAATTTGTTTATACATACACTGCCATTATTTCACAGTATCTCTGTGTTTGCACCATGATTTTAGTGAACTTTAGAAAGTAACAGAAATGAAAATATACATTCAATCTGCTGGGCTTGCTTGTAATGACACTTTTGTATTCCTTAACTATATTCCTTAAATTTGTATTTTATTATTAAATGAAACACAGAAAGGTACATATGTAGATACAGCTTGGCTACTTACCACAAACTTGACAAAAGTCTAACCATCATTCTGACCAGAAAAGAGAGCACGCCAGCATCCCCAAAGCCAATATAGATTCTGATTCTATAGGGCTGGACTAGAGCCCTAGAATATGTGTTGTCTACAAACTCCCAGATGGTGCTGAGGCTACAGGACCAGAATCCACACTTTCAGGAGAAAAGCTTTAGGACATCAATTTCCACTGCAAAGGGATTCTCAACTGGGTTGATATTATATTTAAATTTCTAAGAGAGTATTCTTAGAACCTGGGATTATTTCCATTGCTCATCAGGAGGTCTCTATTCATTCCTCTAGAAGATTCCCCCTTTTTGAAGTTGCAATTGCAAATATCCTAGGAAACAGAGACAGAATCAAGTAGAAAATTGTCTAAGTCTATTCAACAGTAAAGGTCTGAGAGACCTGTGAAAGTTAGCAGGTACAATATATAGTAAACATCAGCCCGTGGATTTATCACCAGGAGATTATTTTCACTAAAAACATGTTTCCTGATCTAAGAATCACTAATCTCTCCCTTTCTGGACCTTAGCTTTTTGATGTGAGAACAAAATGAATACCAACAGAGGCTCGACTTTCTTATTTCCTACATCTTGCTTTAGTCACCTCACCCGAACTTTAGCTCTAAATATCCCTTTAGTTAAGGGAGCAGTGGACCATGACATCACAGACTTCCTGTAAGAAAATCAACATGAAGAAAACATCTGCTTCCCTAAACTCACTGTGGCTGTTTCAATAGTGTTTCCCATCCACCCTGGGTGGTAGCCTTACAGGTTTAGCATGACGTCTGGTCAACTCCTACAAGCTTGCTATTTCTCACAGGCTATTTAGGCCACCACATTGACAAAGACCCCCAGAGACTGTCTAATTCTTGGATAACAAGTTTCTTACTCTTTACAGGTTGGCTTTCTGGAAGCTATGGGAGAACCTCTGTCTTGTTTGTAAAAAGGCTACAAAGGGCCAGATGGTGCCTTTAACATCTGTGGTAGGTCCATCAATTCTCAATGCCAGAACCTGGGCTGATGACTCTAAAATTGCCTTTCCTCCTAAAAAGGGCTTCACTTGACTTTATGTTACTGCTCCAAGATAGAGTCCTATGTAAATGAACTGTTCCTAACCTGTTCCTTTCTTTTTAAGAGCCAGTAATCAGCAGCTGTATTTTCTTCAGCTTCCTTCACTCATTTTCCTTCCTTTTTCCCTCTTCCACTGAGTCGTGGATTTTAAACACTTTGAAGGTTTTCACATGTCTCATCCTCATTGTACAAACAGTTCTAAATCTAGCTGTGATTTCTGAGGTACAGATATTCAGAACATCTGTATGAGTACTAAATCCTAAAGTGAACCTTCCCATTCACCGAAGGAAACATGATTCTCCAGCCAATGACTCAGATGTGTTACATATGTCACTATTCCCTTAACTCAATATAAGTTCATGTCAGTACTCCCAGCATGCCTGGCTGGTGCAGGACAGATCTTGCTGCCACAGAGGCTCCGTTGCTTCCCCAAGATTGAGTTAGTGCTCAGGAGAGGTAATGATGAACATTCAAGACCGTGAAGGGAAACTTGTCTAGCCATTGAGAGACATGTACCCTGACATGGTCTGTGAGGCACAACATAACCTCCAAAGTTTCAGCAGCTAGCTGCTGTCTTCCTGCTATAACTGGACCATATGACTTTTGTCAAAGTGGCATGTTCCTAGATGCTTTGTTTTCTGCAGGAACAATCTGCCCACTTTTAAGTTTTTGGAAACTAAAGCCTAGTCTTTTGCTTTCTATACTGATGGCTTAATTGAGTGGAGCACTAAAAAGGAGAAACACAGTTTTTTTAATGCAAATCTAAAATACGTAAGTTGAGATCTGTATTGAAAAATATTAAGCAATACTTACTTCTTTGATGGAAAATTGCTCTGATGCATTCATTTGCTGAATGCTATTTAGCATTTCCTCCTTCAGTACATAAGAGATTATAGGAATATCAAACCAACATTCCCCATATCTCTGCGCAGATAATTGATTTCTTTCTTTCTTCCCTTCTTTTGAAAATTGGACTAAATTTTCTAAATTACTAAGAAGAAAAACTTTATTTTTTAAACTCAGAATCAATCATAAGAATAAAGTTTTATCACTCAGAATATTCCACTCTTTAGATTTAAAGGCAAAGAGTTTGGAGCAAATTCTTCTTCCAGCTCAATGGCAATGGAGTCTACATATAAAATGTAACAAGGGAGGATTCTGATTTTAAGGAAACAGGGTGAGAATTGAATCCAAAGTCAAATTCCATTATATGTCCTTTTTATACTCTATACCCGCACCGTTCAATATAGTAGCTACTGCTTTGTCCAAGACAATGTCCTTTTAACATTTAAATGTAAATTAACTATAGTTAACAAGAATTGAAAATGCACTTCCTCAGTTATAGTATCTACATTTCATGTGCTCAATAGCCATAAGTAGCTATTCTTATATGTTGGTCTTTATTATTCTATATTAGAGAACATCCCCTTCATGTTAGAAAAATTCAACTGGACAATTCTGGTCCATATAGTTATCACAACATGTCTGCGAGGTGGGTACTTTCCCCATTTTGAATATTAATTAACTGAATCTCAGAATTAAAGAAGTTCCACGTTATCCATCTTTGTAACTAAAACCTAGGATTTTGAATCCACTTTGGTTCAGTGCAAAGAAAGTGCCTGATTTCCACATTGCACACATTGTCTGTTTTATCCTTTCTTGAATATACTTGTAGCAGGAACATATTATGTCTTTTTGACACAAATCCACAGTTGGTTATGAAATGTTTCAAATGAAGTCTCCCACCTCCAGCCCTATCAACAATTCACTTGCCAAACATAAGTTAAAATGGAACTTGTTTGTAGGTGATTCTCTGGAATCATGTTTAAATGTGTTTCAAAATCAAGAATTATAGACTATGAGCTAAAGCTCTAATTCCAATAAAATTCATTTTTTGGTATTATATAGTGCGTGTTAATTGTTGTTGCTGTTTTGTTCTTTAAAAGACCTGAGCATCTCAACATATTTTCGGAGAAAAGAGCCTGAGCATTCTGCTTCGAATCTGCTGGGTCTTGACACTGTAGATGATGGGGTTCATCAAAGGTGGGAAAAGGATGTAGATGTTGCCCATAAGGACATGGATCACAGGGGAGAGATGCTTGCCAAAACGGTGCACCATTGTTAGGCTAATGATAGGGATGTAGAACACCAGAACAGCACAAATGTGGGATATGCAGGTTTGCAATGATTTATGCCGCTCCTCCTGAGAGGCAATTGCCAGGACTGCCCTAAGAATCAGCACATAGGAGTAAAGGATCAGAACAGCATCCAACAACAGTGTAAAAATGACCAGCATCAGGGCGTAGTAGCTATTAAATCTGATGTCTGAGCAAGCTAGGCGGAGAAGGTCCTGGTGCAGGCAGAATGAGTGAGACAGGATGTGGGAACGGCAGTAATGGAAAAATTTCAGATTGATGATGGGGGGTGTAATAAAGAAGAAACTCCTAGCTACTGTGGTGAGCCCAATTTTGAAAATCCTGGAATTAGTCAGAATGGAGGAATAACGCAGTGGATGGCAAATAGCGATATACCTATCAAAGGCCATAGTAAGGAGGACAGAGGACTCCATGAAGGATAGACCATGGATGAAGTAGGACTGGGCAATGCAGGAATCCAGGCTGACTTCTCGAATGAACCCCCACAGGATGCCCAGCACCGTGTGCACTGTGGACAGCCCTATGGATAGGTCAGTGAGGGCCAGCATGGCCAGAAAGTAGAACATGGGCTGGTGCAGGCTGGGCTCAGTCCGGATCACATGCAACACCATGCAATTGCCCCAAAACACCAAGGTGTAGATGGTGGAGAAGAGAATGGAGATCCAGGGATATTGTTGCTCCAGGCCTGAAAATGCAGTGAGAACGAAGGTAGAAGAATTCACGCTAGGGTTTCTCAAAGTGATCATTTTGATCAAATCAAAGTGATCAAATCAAAGTGACCACTGGGACACTTCTTCCAGCAAGAAAGTGTTGTGCTGGTGGGTATTAAGGAGGGCACATATTGCATGGAGCACTGGGTGTGGTGCATAAACAATGAATCTTAGAACACTGAAAAAATTAAATTACAAAAAAAAAGGCAAAAAAAAAAAAAAAGGAAATGCTCCAATTTCAGATGAGTTAGGTCAAGTTTCTAAGCAAGTAAAATTATGCATAAACTTAACTAAGTGTAGGAAATATTAGCCAAGCAACTCTGTTCTTTAGAGATGTATTATCTGCTGCCTGGAAAAGCATTGTCCTCCCAATGTCATTTCAGAGCTGTTATTCATCCTCTGGCAGGTGTACAGATATCCTTAGAAGCCACAAATGAAAATGAATAGACTAGAAGAAGAAGCTATTTTTTAGAGAGGATATGTTGCCTGGGATACTTTCTCAGAGATTCTGGTCAAAAGCACAGCTGTAAAATTGAGAGCTGAGGTTCTCAAAGTAATTATTAGTTTCCTTCCCTCCGATTCATTAAACAAAGAGTGAGACTTAGCATTTAAGTATCCAAAATCTATTTAAATAGTCACTGTGTACCCATAATTTTCCATTTTCTGCTGTCTCCAAGTCAATTTTTCCTCCAGACAGTCCTTAGACATTCCTGTGTTGTTTCACCCCAGATGACACAGCCAACAAGTGCTTTTTTTCTCTGCAATGAAAAGCAGAGAGGAATATTTATGCATGAGATCTTTAGTGAGTGATCTCCCATGAGAGCTCTCGTGCTGAGTTATTCAGCTTACCTGTGCCCTTGTGACAGGGAGACTTGGGCTGAAGACTCTTGGGTTCTGACATCAGCCTAGTGTTCTTTCCCCACTTATTCACTCATTGAATCAGTACATTCAGTATTTATCTAATGTGCATTTATTGAAGGGGTGAGCGATTTTTTTTCTCTTCCTTAGAACCTAGCATTCTAAAGATCAAAAGGAAGGCCATGTGGTGCATAAACAATGAATTCTGGAACACTAAAAAGAAATTAAATTTAATTTAAAAATAATAAATTTTTTTTTTAAAAGGAAGGCCAATGTGGCACAGTTAAGTCCAGAATTTTAAATAGCCTCCTTGCAATAGCATTAATTGTCTTCTTCCACACATTGTTTTCCTGCTTGGGGTAATCATAAAAGGATTAAAGACTCTTAGATCTCTTGTGATCTCTCTCTGTCAAATAAATAAAATCTTTTTTTTAAGATTTTATTTATTTATATGATAGACAGAGGTCACAAGTAGGCAGAGAGGCAGGCAGAGAGAGAGGGGGAAGTAGGCTCCCTGCAGAGTAGAGAGCCCAATGCGGGGCTCTATCCCAGGACCCTGGGATCATGACCTGAGCCGAAGACAGAGGCTTTAACCCACTGAGCCACCCAGGTGCCCCAAGTAAATAAAATCTTTAAAAAAAACATGAAAACTCAACACTCATATCTTAAAGTAACACATCTGATCTTTGTTGGCCCTATGCTACCAAACATTGTCCTCCTATACAAGGTTTACATGATACATAGAACAGATGCTGCCTTAGGTATTCCTGCTGACCTTGGACACAACACTCGGACTCCAGATATGATTCCTATCATCGCAGCCTGACCCAGACATGGAGTTTTGGCCCTGGAATGATGACAAAAGATCCAAACATTTTGTGAATATAGGCATGCTCTCTTACAAGCTTTTTCTCATACAAGCTTTTTCAGCCTAGCCACAAAGGTTACAGGTGCTGCCTCAGAGAATAACAGCTTTTTAGCAAAAAAGAGCAACAAATATTAGAGATTGTTTCTAAATTCTGTTTTGAGATAGGATGGGGATCAGATAGTGTCGATGAGAAGAATAAATGACCATTTCAAGAGGAAAGTAGTCACATATGTCAGATGCACAATATGATCCATTTGTATTGAAAATGAAAACACATAGAGCATCATGATGTTTTCCCAAAACATCATGCTGTGTGATGCCCCCTCTCTGTCAGTGTGCATAGTATTTCTTTCTGAATTTCTAGCAACCAGAGGAATGCCTGGCATGAAATAGATAAGTAGTGAGGGCACACAGCAGTCAGTTGGAGTCTGGGCCAGTGATGGGATTCTGACATTAGCTCTCTGCACTTTGTCTGGAATGTGGATTTGGAAAGCATATCTGTGATCAGATTAAACACATCATTCTTTCAGAGGAATCTCCCCTTACATCCTCCAGTTCAAACTGGACTCCCTGTTCAGACATTTCTTTTTTTTCTTTTTTTTTTTTTTTTTCTATTCTTTGGAAATGATCCTCTGATTACTTTCTGCCTTTTTCAGATTAGGTAGGGTAATGACCAAGAGTCCTTATTTACCCTAAAGGCATAAAGGAGGAACGTTGGATGTAAAAGTTAGATTCTTTATCATTATATTGAATAAAAAATATTTCTGTTGGCCAGAACAGTCCAGGTTTTTGCTCACCTACTGGTATCATTATTTAATGACAGCTACACACAACCTGCTTTGGACAATAAATTAGAAGATCTCACTCTTGACCAGGTAGTTCAGCTAATGGTCCCATCTGGACACCAGCAGGGGGCAGAAGAAGCCCATTGAATTTTCACCTCCTTAAAGCTGCATAAACTGTTTTGCTTTACAACTGGTAAGCATAAGTGAAGCCAAGCAGTTCACAGTCTTGGTACAGCTGAAGAGAAAAGAAGAACCTTCTATAACACTAGTACAAAAATTTGGTGTTCAGGGGTTCTCAGCATGTTAGCATTGGTGTCAACTTTTCCACCACAAACCCAGTATGGCTTAAAACCCTAGATTACAGGAATGGTGACTATTACTAATTTTATAAATGTTCTCATTATTATTACTTGTGCATCTATTCTTACTATGTATTTTGCTTATTAGTTTACATAAGATGACTATAAATAATACTTCCACCATGACTGAGATATTGAAAAATTGTTGTGCATAATTTAGAACCATGATAAAAAGTTCTATTACATGGTACATCTGTTTAACTGTAGTCATGTGGCTATCTGAGAAGGTTCCATTAGGATTTGTATTATTGTATTGCTCTATGGCCTAGAGGATCTCCATCAAGGAAATGTATCTGTTTTAATACTTTTTCTGCATTTCAGAAAAAGTCAGACAACTGATAAAATCCAGACAGAATAAGATGTTAAACCCTGAGTAAAAGATTTAAACTAAGCAGAAAAGTGCAAATGGAAAGTGAATCTACCTTTAATGATACAAGAGTTAGGAGCTAAAGTTTAAGGATAAATCCTTGAAGTGTTACACATATTTTATTTTTTAAAGGTTTTTTTTGTTTTGTTTTGGTTTTGTTTTTTTTTTTTTTTAGATTTTATTTATTTATTTGACAGAGAGAGTGAGCACAGGCAGACAGAGAGGCAGGCAGAGGCAGAGGGAGAAGCAGGCTCCCTGCTGAGCAAGGAGCCCGATGTGGGACTCGATCCCAGGACGCTGGGATCATGACCTGAGCCGAAGGCAGCTGCTTAACCAACTGAGCCACCCAGGCGTCCCGTGTTACACATATTTTAAACTGTGCCCTGGAAATTACAGGATAGACCAAGAGGATCTAATTCATCCCCCTCCTCTTCAAGATGAAGAAACTTGCAGGGTCCTTCTAGGAAATGCAGGACTGGAATACACACTGCTAGGCTCCCGCTGTTCTACGGGGCATTTGGATGCCTTTAGTGTGTCCACCAGAATCACCCGCTTCCTTACGGCTCTTATTCTCTCATCTTCACTTGTGGAGAAGAACAGCTTGGTCAGCAATAATATATATACATACATATATGGCATATGTACACATATATACACATATACATATATATACTGCCATATTAAATCAGCAAGACCTTCAAAAGAGACCTACAAAACCAGTGGGTATTATACAGATTTATAGTTAGATCTACAATTAAGATTTATTAATAGTAATGTATATTACCATGATCATCATACCCTACCCATTAACTTACCTTCATGTAACCACCAGTTTGTTCTCTGTAGTTAATAATCTGGTTTCTTTTTCATTTTTGTTTTATATTTTTGTTTATATTTTCTTCTTTGTTTGTTTTGTATCTTAAATTTCACATGTGAGTGAAACCATATAGTATTTTTCTTTCACTGACTGACTTATTTATTTTAACACTATACCCTCTAGATCCATCATAGTTTTTGCAAATAGTAAGATTTCATTCGTTTTTTTTTAAGATTTTATTTATTTATTTGAGAGAAAGAACTGGAGAGAGTGAGTAAGCACTATTGGAGGGACAGAGGGAGAGAGAGAAGAAGGCTCCATGCTGAGCAGCGAACACAATGTGGAGCTTGATCCCAGGACCTTAGGATCATGACCTGAGCTGAAAGCAGATGCATACCTAACAGAGCCACCCAGGTGTTCCAAGATTTCATTCTTTATGGCTTAGTAATATTCCACTATATGTATGTATGTATGTGTGTGTATGTATATATCATATATATGGTATATATATAAGAATATGTGAGATACATATCATATATATTATATATATAAGAATATGTGAGGTATACCTCACATATTCTTAATCCATTCATCGGATACTTGGGTTGCTTCCATAGCTTGACTATTTTAAATAATGCTGTGTTAAACATAGAGGTTCCTGTATCTTTTTGAATTAGTTTTTTTCAAATTCATTGGGTAAATAATGAGTTATGGAATTATTGGATCATATGGCATTCCTATTTTTGATTTTTTGAGGAATCTCCAACTGTTTTCCACAGTGGCTATGCCAGTCTGCACTCCCACCAACAGTGCATGATGGTTCTTATTTCTCCACAACCTTTAATATTTGTTTCTTGTGCTTTCAGTGTTAGCCATTCTGACTGATGAGGTGATATCTCACTCTGGATTTGATTTGTCTTTCCCCGATAGTAAGTAATGATGAACATCTTTTTATATGTCTGTTGGTCATTGGTATGTCTTCCTTAGAGAAATGCCTGCTTAGCTTTCTCTCCATTTTATTTATTATTTTGGGGGGATTTTCGGTGTTGAGTTGTGTTAGATTTTTCTATATTTTTGATACAAACCCTTTATCAGATATGTCATTTGCAAATAACTTCTCCTCATTCCATAGATTGTTCTTAGTTTTGTTGATTGTTTCCTCTACTGTGCAGAAGCTTTTTATTTTGATGTAGTCAATAGTTTCTTTTTGTTTCTATTTCCCTTGCTTGAGGAGACATGTCCAAAAAATTTTGTTATGCTTGATGTTAGAGAAATTACTGCCTATGATCTTCTTTTTTATGGTTTCAGGTCTCACATTTAAGTCCTTAATCCACTTTGAGTTTATTTTTGTGTATTTTATTTTGAGAAAGTGGTTCCTTTTCATCCTTTTGCATATGGATGCCCAGTTTCTCCAACGCCTTTTGTTGGAGAGACTGTCTTTTTCCCATTGCATATTCTAATCTCCTTTGTTGAAGATTAATTGACCATATAATCATGGGTTTATGTCTGGGCTTTCTATTCTGTTCCTTGATCTATGTGTTTATTTTGTGCCAGTAACATACTGATTCGATTACTATGGCTTGGTAGTATATCTTGAAATCTGAGGATGTTAGACATCTAGTGTTGTTCTTCTTTTTCAAGATTGCTCTAGCCATTTGGGATCTTCTGTGGTTCCATCCAAATGTTATGATTATTTGTTCTAGTTCTGTGAAAAATGCTGTTTTTTTTTTTTTTAATAGGGATTTCAGTAAATGTGTAGGTTGCTTTGGGTAGTTTGGCAATTTTAACAATATTTGTTCTTTGAATCCATGAGCATGAAATGTTTTTCCATTTGTGATCTTTTCTTACTTCTACTTTTTTTTTTTTTTTGAGGGAAAGGTATCATTATTCTTTTACCTCCAAGACCTAAGACACAGGTTTATATTTAAAAGATAGGAAATCGAGGAGGAGTCAAGATGGCGGAGAAGTAGCAGGCTGAGACAACATCAAGCAGCAGGAAATCAGCTAGATAGCCTATCAAACCAATCTGAACACCTACGAATCCAACAGGAGATTGAAGAGAAGAAAAACAACAATTCTAGAAACAGAAAATCGACCACTTTCTAAAAGGTAGGACCAGCGGAGAAGTGAATCCAACGCAACGGGAAGATAGACCCCAGGGGGAGGGGCCGGCTCCCGGCAAGCAGCGGAGCACAAAATCAGGACTTTTAAAAGTGTGCTCCAAGGAAGGACATCACTCCAGAGGCTAAACTGGGGTGAAGATCTCGCAGGGACAGTGTGGACTCAGGTCCCACAGGGTCACAGAAGGATCGGGGGTATCTGAGTGTCACAGAGCTCACAGATATTAGAGCAGGGAAACCGGCTGTGGAGACAGAGCTGAGGTTTTCTAGAGCCATGGTCTGTGACATGAGCCGATGCTCTGTGACACGGGCCGGTGCTCTGTGCGAGGGGTCCCCACAAGATCCGGGGAGACTCCGACCCGGGAAACTCAGGGATCTACGGGGTTCGGAGACTCCAGGTGGGACTCTGCCAGAGACAGAGACACTTGGTCACAGGTTGGGTGAGCTCGGAGCGCTCCCAGAAGCCAGTGAGACGGGACTGATTGTGCACGATTTTCTCCGGGCGTGGTCTCCAAGCGCGAACGGAGACTGGGGAGATGGGAGTGATTAAACACTTTTCTCTGAAGGTGCACTGAAGACTGGGGCCCCTAGCTCTCCGCTCCTCCGAGCTGGAGATTGGGAGGCTCGCCATTTTCATTCCCGTCCTGCAGGAACTCTACGGAAAGCGCTCAGGGAACAAAAGCTCCCGAAAGCGAACCTGAGAGGATTACTTAGCCCGGCCCCTGGTAAGGGTGGTGCAATTCCGCCTGGGGCAAAGACACTTGAGAATCACTACAACAGGCCCCTCCCCCAGAAGATCAAAGAAATCCAGCCAAGACCAAGTTCACTTAACAAGGAGAACAGCGGATTCTTATCTGGACAAAATGACAAGGCGGAAAAACTCACCACAAAAAAAAGAACAGGAGGCAGGACCGAAGGCTAGGGCCCTAAACAATACAGACATTGGTAATATGTCAGATCTGGGACTCAGGACGATGATTCTCAAGGTTCTAGCCAGTCTCAAAAAAGGCATGGAAGATATTAGAGAAACCCTGTCAGGAGAAATAAAAGCCCTTTCAGGAGAAATAAAAGAACTTAAATCTAATCAAGTTGAAATTTAAAAAAGCTATTAATGAGGTGCGATCAAAAATGGAGACTCTTACTGCTAGGATAAATGAGGCAGAAGAAAGAATTAGTGATATACAAGACCAAATGACAGAGAATAAAGAAGCTGAGCAAAAGAGAGACAAACAACTACTGGACCATGAGGGGAGAACTCGAGAGATAAGTGATGCCCTAAGTAAAACAACATTAGAATAATTGGGATTCCAGAAGAAGAAAGAGAAATAGGAGCAGAGGGTATACTGGAGAGGATTATTGTAGAGCATTTCCCTAATATAGCAAAGGGAACAAGCATCAAAATACAGGAGGTGCAGAGAACACCCCTCAAAATCAATAGGAATCGGTCCACACCCCGCCATCTAATAGTAAAATTTACAAGTCTTAGCAACAAAGAGAAAATCCTGAAAGCAGCACGGGACAAGAAGTCTGTAACATACAATGGTAAAAATATTAGATTGGCAGCAGACTTATCCACAGAGACCTGGCAGGCCAGAAAGAACTGGCATGATATATTCAGACCACTAAACGAGAAAAACATGCAGCCAAGAATACTGTATCCAGCTAGGTTATCATTGAAAATAGAAGGACAGATAAAAAGCTTCCAGGACAAACAAAAACTGAAAGAATTTGTAAACACCAAACCAGCTCTACAGGAATATTGAAAGGGGTCCTCTAAGCAAAGAGAGACCCTAAAAGTGTTATCAGAAAGGAACAGAGACAATATACAGTAACAGTCACCTTACAGGCAATATAATGGCACTAAATTCATATCTCTCAATAGTTACCCTGAACGTAAATGGGCTAAATGCCCTAATCAAAAGACACAGGGTTTCAGAATGGATAAAAAAACAAAACCCATCCATATGCTGCCTACAAGAAACTCATTTTAGACCTGAAGACACCTCCAGATTGAAAGTAAGGGGGTGGAAAACAATTTACCATGCTAATGGACATCAGAAGAAAGCTGGGGTGGCAATCCTTATATCAGATCAATTAGATTTTAAGCCAAAGACTATAATAAGAGATGAGGAAGGACACTATATCATACTCAAAGGATCTGTCCAACAAGAAGATCTAACAATTTTAAATATCTATGCCCCTAACATGGGAGCAGCCAACTATATAAACCAATTAACAACAAAATCAAAGAAACACATTGACAAGAATACAATAATAGTTGGAGACTTTAACACACCCCTCACTGAAATGGACAGATCATCCAAGCAAAAGATCAACAAGGAAATAAAGGTCTTAAATGACACACTGGA
>ML101029.1:0-17820 GCA_003697995.1 Taxidea taxus jeffersonii
AAAAAACCAAGCTCATAGATACAGAGAACAGACTGGTGGTTGCCAGAGGGTGGGTGTGGAGGATGGGCAAATGGGTGAAAGGAGTCAAATGATATAAAATAACTAAGTAATGGGAATATAATGTACAGCATGGTGACTATGGTTAATAATACTATATTGTATATTTGAAAGTTGCTGAGAAAGTAGATCATAAAAGTCTTCATTATAACAAAAAAAAAACTTGTAACTATGTATGGCAACAGATGTTAACTAGACTTACTGTGTTGATCATTTCATAATATACCAATATTGGATGATTATGTTGTATACCTGAAAGTAATATAATGTTATTTGTCAATTTTACCTCAATTATTTTTTAAAATTAGAAAAAAAAAGTAAGTCACACACTGGGAGAAAAATATTCATTATATATATCTTTCAAAGGACCTTATCCATAATATATAAAGTTCTACAAATTATGAAAAATCAAACAATACAATAAAAAAGAAAGAATTGAACAGACACTTCATAAAAGAAGACACACAAATGGCCAATAACACATTAAAATATGCTAAATATTATTCATCATTAGAGAAATTAAAATTAAAATCCCAGTGAGATACCATTTTAAAATTACTAGAATGGATACAATTAAAAAGATTAACACCACCAGTGTTAGTGAGAATGTGGAACAGATGGGACACTCATACATTGTTAGTGAAAATGAAAACTGGCTTAGCCACTTGGGAAACTGTTTGGCATTTTCATACAAAGTTAAATATACATTTACTATATGATCAAGCAATTCTATTCCTGGACATTTATCCAAGATAAATAATAACATACCCATAAACACTTGTGCAAGAATAATCACAATGGGGGCGCCTGGGTGGCTCAGTGGGTTAAAGCCTCTGCCTTCAGCTCAGGTCATGATCCCAGGGTCCTGGGATCGAGCCCCACATTGGGCTCTCTGCTCAGTGGGGAGCCTGCTTCCTCCTCTCTCTCTGCCTGCCTCTCTGCCTACTTCTGATTTCTCTCTGTCAAATAAATAAATAAAATCTTAAAAAAAAAAAAGAATGATCACAATGGCTTTCTTTATCAATAGCCCCAAACTTGAACCACCCCAATGTCCAGCAACAGAAAAATGGATAAACAAGTTACAAGAATTCACACAAAAGCATATTACTGAATAATAATAAAAAAAAAAACAAACCTGAACTCCCTCAGCAGGGAGTCTGCTTCTCCTTCTCACCCTCCCCCACCATGCTTTGTCTCTCTCTCTCTCTTTCATTCTCTCCCTCAAATAAATAAATAAAATCTTTTAAAAATAATTATGTGCTATCATATGCATGCTATTTAAAAATATAGAATGTTATATGACAATGCTCAGAATTCCATATTATATTTTAAAATCATATAAATTATATATTGTAATCCTAATATAAAATACTTTATATACATTAGAAAAAATACTAGAGAATAAAATTCATCAAAATGCTAACAGTGTTTATGTATAGCTAATGCTATTTTAGGTAGTATTCATTTCTTTCTTTTTATTTGTTTATAGTTTTCTATTTTTTTTTTACTTTGATCATATAGTTTTAATGGAGGAATCAAATTACATGTAAAAATAGATGAGACTTTACGATCCATAATAGGCAAGTTGATGTAGCAGGGACTTTGGGACCTGCAAAGTTTAAATCAAAGATTTTTAAATCTAGCAGTGAGACAAAGTGTAAATAGTTAAACAGCATGAGAACCAAAGAGCAATCACAATAATACTTTATAATTAATTTCCAAAAGCTTCATTGACAATAATTAAAAGTTCTTCTATTTCAAGAATAACTAATTGCCATCTAAAAAGTTAAAAATACTACCAGTCAGATAAACTGAGCCATTATTGCATACTCACACAGCAGATCTCCTGAATTTCTTTTGTGGCGGCACCTTCTACTTGCTAATTAATATACTTTGTGTATTTTATTGTAGGTTAAGGGGAAGATGAATGCAACAGTAATTTTAGAGTCTTTTTTTATATTTACTTTCATTTATATTTAGCATTTCTTTTATATGAAAGTAACAGCTAAAATAGGCTAAATAAGTTAATGTGTAGCTATTTGTTGAGAATTTTGTTTTCTTTTAAGTTATCACACATACAAAAGACTAACTAAATATTCACAAATTTTTTGTTATCTTATGGTGGTCCCCCTATGGTCTGGTACTATTCTTTATCTTTACATGTATGCTAAAGAGACTGAAATACTAGAGTATTAGATCTTATAAAATTATTAACACTTTAGAAAGAGGAACAAGTTTTCTGTTATTTCTACCATATCCCAATTTGAACAATCATGACTGAAGAGAAAAGAGGTTCAAACAACTTTGCCTTAGGATATGCCTGGGAAATACTTAATCTGTGATTAACCTATTTCAGAGGGAAAGGGTTTTGTTTTGTTTTTTTCAGACAGCAAAACTAAATCTTGAGTTAGAAGTAAGAACAGATCAAAATTTAAATAGTAACTTAAATATGGTATCATTTAAAAATTTTTCTAACTATAGAACCATTAGTGTTATGTTTCCCTTTTGAGATTACAATATAATTGTTCATTTAAGTAATGATGCTATTAGGCAACCATCTGTAATAAATGTTTTTATAGTTTGTCTAAAGGCATGTTTTTAAATACCAAAATATCATATTAAATAGTGAAACATCAAATTTTAAAGACACTGAAACCTGGAATGAAATTTTGACTTAAAATTATTTCTGCTGGCATGCCTGGGTGGCTCAGTTGGTTAAGCAGCTGACTCTTGATTTCAGCTCAGGTCATGATCTCAGAGTCCTGGGATGGAGCCCCACCAGGCTCTACACTCAGCAGGAGTCTGCTTGAGGATTTTCTCTGTCCTTCTCCCTCTGTCCCACCCTCCCCTCATGTGATCTAACTCACTATCCCTCACTCTCTCCCTAAAACGAATAAATAAATATTTAAAAAAATATTTCTACCCATTAATCAGTGCTAAGTAATTGAAATCTAAGGACAGAACCTTTTTATATACTTCTACTTGGAAGACAATAGCCATAGAATTTATATTTACTCTAGATGTAAGAAAAGGAACAAGCATGTAATTCTTAACTTTTGATAATCTGATTTCTTCTCCATCTTCAGAATGATTCACCATCTGCTTATTGTTTGAAATATCTTTCTGTAGTAAGTTGGGGGTGGGAGAACAATGGAGAAGGAGCAATAGTATCTATATTTAAATCTTTCTTTGCAAGATTTTTTCCAAAACTTTTCAAAATTAAACATCTTTGGAGCACAAGCATTTTCTTGATATACAAAAAACAATTTCATCTTGATGAAGTTCAATTATTTTTTTTCTTTTGTTACATGTGCTTTTCGTATCATATTTAAGAAACCATTGCCTAATCCCAGATCAAAAATTTTACCCCTGTTTTCTTCTAAGCATTTCATAATGTTACCTCTTATATTTAGGTCTTTGATTTCTTTGGAATTAATTCTTATATATCATATAAATTAGAGGTCTGTATTTATTCTTTTGCATGTGGATATCCACTTGTCCCAGGACCATCTTTATTTTTTTGTATATATATATATATATATATTTTTTTTTAATTCCTTTTCAGTATAACAGAATTCATTGTTTATGCACCACACCCAGTGCTCCATGCAATACGTGCCCTCTATAAAACCCACCACCAGGATCATCTTTAAAAAGACTGTTCCTTTTTTTCTTTTTTTTTGAGAGAGGAAGTGTGTGTGTAAATGGTGGGGGAGGAGCAGAGGGGAAAGAGAGAGAATCCCAAGCAGGCTCCACACTCAGCACAGAGCCTGATCTCAAGATTCTGAGATCATGACTTGAGCTGAAAATAAGAGTCAAACACTTAAACAACTGAGCTACCCAGGCAACCTAGGACCATCCCTCATTGAATAGTCTTGACAACATTGTCAAAAATCAGTTGACCATGGATGTAAATAAATGTTCATTTCTGGATGATCAGTTTTATTCTATTGAGATTTATATAGATATAGATATAAATATATAGATACATACACACACACATATATATATATATCATTATGCTAATGTTGTACTGTTTTGTTTGGTGTAGATTTTTTTTTATTATTTTTTTTAAAGATTTTATTTATTTATTTGTCAGAGAGAGAGAGAGTGGGAGTGAGCACAGGCAGACAGAGTGGCAGGCAGAGGCAGAGGGAGAAGCAGGCCCCCTGCCGAGCAAGGAGCCCAATGTGGGACTGGATCCCAGGATGCTAGGATCATGACCTGAGCCGAAGGCAGCTGCTTAACCAACTGAGCCACCCAGGCGTCCCTGTTTGGTGTAGATTTATATCAGCATTTGAAATCAGAAAGTGTGAGTCTTCCCACTTTGTTTTTTTTCCTAGATTGGCTGTTTGAAGTGCTTTGCAATTTCATGTGAATTTTAGTATCAGTTTATCCACTTCTGAAAATAAGTCAGATTTTTAAAAATATTTTATTTATTTATTTGAGACAGAGAGAAAGAGCACAACCTGAGAGGAGGATCAGCAGGAGAGGGAGAATCAGACTTCCTGCTGAGCAGGGAGCCTCATGCAGGGCTCAATCCCGGGACTCTGAGATCATGAGCCACACAGGGGCCCCTCAGTTGGAATTTTAATAGGAAATACATTGCAATCTCTGTATTGACTTGAATAGGAGATCAATTTAGGAAGTATTGCCATTTTACCAATATTTTATCTTCTGATCTGTGAGCACAGCATGTCTTTCCATTTCTTTAGGTCTCCTTTAATTTCTTTCAGTGATGTTCTATAGATTTCAGCATACACATGTTTTACCTCCTTGGTTTAATTTACCCCTAGATATTTTACTCATTTCCATGCTTTAGTAAATGGAATTGTTTACTTAATTTCATTTTTGGATCACTAGTATAAAGAAATAAAAGCATGGGGTGGAGGGCAGAGGGAGAGGTAGAATCCCAAACAGGATCCACTCTCAGTGCAGAGTCTTATGTCCTAACTCTGAGATCATGACCTGGGCCAAAATTGAGATGGAAAATTAACCAAATGAAACAACCAGGCACCCCTATTGTGATGTCTTTATCTGGCTTTGCAGTCAAAGTAATGCTGGCTTCATAAAATAATTTAGAATGCATTTATTCCTCTCCTATTTTTAGAAGAGTTTGAGAAGAATTGGTGTTAATTCTTCTTTGAATGTTTGGTAAAAATTCACTGGTGAAACCATCTGGTCCTTATCTCTTTTTTACTGGAAAGTTTTCAATTATTGCTCCAATCCCCTTGCTTATTATAGATCTTTGAAGATATCCTACTCCTTCTTGAGTCAGTATAAGCAATTTGTATGTTTCTAGGAATCAGTCCATTCCATTTATGTTATCTAGGGTTGTTTTTTTTTTTTTGGTGTACAGTTTTTCATAGTATTCTCTTATAATCCTTTTTATTCTGTAAAGCTGCTAGTAATGTCTTCCCTTCATTCTTGATTCTAATAACATGAATCTTTCCCTCTTTTCCTTGTCAGAGTAACTAAAAGTTTGTCACATTTTTTTATCCTTTTAAAGAACCAACTGTGGTTTGCTTATTCTTTCTTCATTTCATCTTATTCCACTCTAATATTTATTATTTCCTTCCTTCAGCTTTCTTTAGGTTTAGTTTGCTTTTTATTTTCTAATTTCTTACAATGTAAGTTTATTAATTTCATTTCTTCCCTTTTGAATACAGGCATTAGCAGTTATAAATTTCCCTCTAAACATCACATTTGGTAAAACTCATAAGCTTTGGTATGTTGTGTTTTCATTTTGATTTATCTCAGATTGTTTTCTAATTTCTTATGTGATTTCTTCTTTAACTCATTGTTTTTTTTATGAATGTACCATTTAATTTCCACATATTTGTTAATTTTTTTAGATTTTCTGTTACTAATTTCTAATGCCAGTCTACTGTAGTCAGAGAAGATACTTTGTATGATTTTAATCTTTTTCAATTTATTATGACTTCTTTTGTGGCTTGATTTTATCTATCCTGGAGAATGTTCTCTGTGCACTTGAGAAAAATGTGTAATCTGCTATTGTTGGGTGGAGTGTTCTATATATGTCTATTAGATCTATGTGACTCATGATGTTGTTGAAGCCTTCAATTTTCTTATTGTCTATCTAGATAGTCTATCTATTATTGAAATCAGAGTGTTGATATCTCCAACTCTTATTGTAGAATCAACTATGTTTCTTTCTTCAATACTACTAGTATTTGCTTCATACATCTTGAGGCTCTGATGTTTGATGCATATGTATTTACAGATATTAATATTTTGATGGATTGACAATTTTATAATTATGTCTTTCTTTGTCTCTTTTAACAAATTTTGTCCTAAAGTTTTTTTATCTGATATTAACATAGCCATCCTAGCTCCCTTTTGGTCACTATTTGCTGGGATATCTTTTTCCATAGTTTCAGTTTAACCTATTTGTTTCTGTGGGTCTAAACTGAATCTCTTGTAGACAATATACAGTTGAATCTACCATCTCTACCATCTGCCATCTCTGCCTTTTAGGTGGAGAATTTTACCAATTTACATTTAATGTAATTACTCATAAGGAAGGACATACTGCTTTTATTTTGGTACTTTTTTTTATATATCTTTTATCATTTTTATTCCTCAACTGCTCCATTACTGTCTGTTCTTATGATAAATCAATGTTTTCTAATCCCTCATTTTTATTCCATTTTCATTTTTTACTATATATGGTTATTTTCTCAATGGTTGTCCTGGGGATTACAATTTAAATTAATACCAACTTAGTTTCAGTAATACAAAAACTTTGCCATATATCACTCTGCCCCCCTTTTACAATGTTAGTGTCACAAATTATAATCTCAACATTATTTTCCCATCAACATAGATTTATACTTACTATTTTTACAGTTGTCTTTTAAATTATAGAAGAAAAAAGAACAGTTACAAACCAAAAATATATTAATACTGACTTCTACTCTATTTCTGTGGTTATCTTTACCTGTATTCTTCATTATTTCATGTACATTTCAGTTACAGTATAGTATCTTTCATTTCAGCCTGAAGGACTTCCTTTAATATTTCTTGTAGAGCAGATCTATTAGTGATGAACTCTCAATTTTATTTATCTGGGAATAACTTAATTTTTCCTTCATTTTGAAAGACAGTTTTGCCAGTTACAGAATTTTGTTGACACTTTTTTTTTCTTTTAGCATCTTGAATATATTATCTCAGTGCCCTCTGACCTCCACTGTTTCTGATGAAAGAACAGATTTTAATCTTACTATGAATCCCTTATATATAGCAGATACTTTTCCCAATTGCTTTCAAGATTTTCTCTTGATCTTAGCGTTCAGGAGTTTGATTATAATGTGTCTTAATGTGAGTCTCTTTGAGTTTATTTTACTTTGATTACTTGAGCTTCTTGAATATGTAGATTTAAATCTGTTGTCAAATTTGGGAAGTTTCAGTCATTATTTCTTCAAATGTTCCTATTGACTTTTTTCTCTCCTTTATGGAACTCCCAATTTGCAAATCTTGATATTCTTAATAGTGTACCACAGGTCTCTTAGGCTCTGTTTATTATTCTTCATTTTATCTTCATTTCTGTTCCTCACACCATATAATCTCAATTGACCTATATTCAAATTTATTGACTCTTCTACATGGTTGAATCTGCACTTAAATCCTTTTAGTGAATTTTTCATTTCAGTTATTTCAGTTCATTTCAGTTATTGTATTTTTCGACTTCAGAATTTCTGTTTGTTTCTTTATATAATTTCTATATATTTATTCTTTTGTTGTTGTTGTTGTTAAACATCATTCTTTCTTTACTTTAGTTCTTTGTGCATGGTTTTCTTTAGCTTTTTGACCATATTTAATATAGTTAAAGTCTTTGTCTAGTAAGCATAATGCCTGGGCTTCCCAAGAGACAGTTTCCATTAATTTAATTTTTTTCATGTGGACCACACACACTTGTTTCTTTGCCTCTTTCTTTCTTTCTTTCTTTCTTTCTTTCTTTCTTTCTTTCTTTCTTTAAACTAGACGTTTTGAATATTATAATGTGATAAATCTGGAATCAGATTCTTCATCCTCCCTAGCATTTATTGTTGTTCCTTGTTGTAGTTGCTGCTGTTGGTTTGTTTACTGGCTTTTCTGAACTAATTCTGTAATATCTTTGTTTTATATAGCCACTGAAGTCTATTCTGTTCTGTTGACTTAGTGATGAGCTAGTGGTTTAACAGAGATTTCCTTAAAGCACTGAACAAATAAAAACTGTTTAAAATTTATTTTTTGTACATGGACTTTGTGTGTGTATGTGTATGTTGGGACATGTCATCAACACTCAGTCAGACACTTTACAACTTTGCCTTAGACTTTACTTCCGGCTTGTGCAGAGTCTCAGGTCAGCAAGATATGAAAGTTTAAGGCCTTCTTAAGTCTTTTCTGAGTATTTTCCAGCTTTCCAGATACCTGGGAATATATGGAAGCTTTTCAAAACCCTTTTTGCTCAGATCTCATTCCCCAGCCTTTCTTCCTTTTTGTGCAGTGTGTTTTCTGTCCTAACCATTACCTCTTGTTCCAAGTGACATCAACCAGTCCATTTGCCTTTAACTGTTTTAGTTAGATGACCCCCAAGTAGGGATCCCAGCCTTAGGAATGTTCCCAGTTGAGTGAAATAAAGCAGACCCTTCGAAACACAAGTCAAAACTACAATGACATATCACCTGTCAGAATGGGTAAAATCAGAAATACAAGAAACAACAAATGTTGGCGAGGATGTGGAGAAAAGAGAACCATCTTGCACTATTGGTGGGAATGCATACTGGTACAGTCACTATGGAAAACAGTATGGAGGTTCCTCAAAAAGTTAAAAATAGAACTACCCTATGATCTAGTAATCACACTATTGGGTACTTACTAAAAAAAAATACAAAAACAGTAATTCAGAGGGATACATGTACCCCTATATTGCAGTGTTTTTTATAATAGCTAAATTATGGAAGCAACCCAAGTGTCCATCAATAGGTGAATGGATATAGAAGACATTTATATATATATATATATATATATATATATATATATGTATATGTGTGTGTGTGTATGCCACAATGGAATATTATTCAGCCATAAAAAGAATAAAATCTTACTATTTGCAATAACATGGATGAAGATAGAGACTATAATGCTAAGCAAAATAAGTCAATCAGATACACAAATACCATATGATTTCACACATATGTGGAATTTAAGAAACAAAATAAATGAACAAAGGAAAAAAAAGAGAGAGAGAGAGAGAGAGAGAGAGAGATAAGCCAAGAAAAATAGATTCTTAACTCTAGAAATCAAACTGATGGTTACCAGAGGGGAGGTGGGAGGGAGAATGGGTAAAATAGATGTTGGGATTAAAGAATATACCTGTCATGATGAGAACTGATTAATGTAGAGACTTATTGAATCACTGTATTGTACACCTGAAAGTAATATAACACTACATGTTAACTATACTGGAATTAAAAAAAAATAAAGGCAGGCCCTTTGAACTAGTCTTTCAGGGAGCCTCCAGAAAGGTCAAAATGAGCAACCACAATTTTTTAAGAATAAGATCCATTGTGTTTGCCTAGTACTACTTACTTGTCCTGAAAATGCATGATGTTGTCTTTGAGTTCACCACTGACCTGGGGAATGGGAAATGGGACACTGGATAGAACAGTATATTAAAATGTCACAAAACTCTTTTACTCAGATTCAGCCATTTTCCTCTTGTTAAGCATCCCTCTGGTTTCTGTAAGTTTTTGATTCTTTTCCAGGGTTCCAAAAAAAGTTGATTCTAATAGTTTCTGCCACTTTATTCATTGCTTTTATGGATGGATAGACTTATGGGGTTCTTTATTCTACTACTTTTGCTGATACAATTACCCAAAACCATTATATTTTAATTGCCTATTCATTTATGTTTACTACATTATAATGAGCCTGAGAGCAGGTAGATGTTGCATTTGCATTCCTAATAAGTTTACAGATGACGTTGATAATAATGGTTTGGGAACCACTGACCTAGAGCAAGCAACATCTAAACTGAGCCATGAAAGAATAGATAGGAATTAGGTAAATTAGGTGTTGGTATTATGGGAGGGAGGATCAGTGAGGAAACCTGAGGGCAAGGTTCAAACAGAGGACACCAGCGTATAGTCCACAGGGACCTGCAGGTTTGTAGGAAAGGGAGAGTGATGAGAGATGAGGCTGCCAAGGCAAGGGAGAACCAATATTCAAAGACATTTAAAGTCCTTTTACCATACTAAAGAGCGAGGATTTGGGTGGAGAGCCACTGAAGGACTATAAACAGGGAGCAACATGATCAGAAGTGATCACTGTGGCCTCAGTGTAAGGTGTGGATTGAAGGTACGCATGACCAATAAGTAGACTAATTATGAAGCTACTGTAGGAGCAGGTTGATGACCAAGAACAATATAGGGGCAGTGAAGATGGAGAAAAAGAAAGATTTGAAAGATATTTAAGAGGTAGAAATTAAATTCCTGAACCCTCATTATATGTCTGGAATGTAGGTGAGGGAGAAAAATTAAAGTATATTCCTAGGTTTCTGCATTGATCAATTAAGTGATAGTAGTCACTGAGACAGGTAACACGGGAGAAAAGAAGGCTAGAGGAGCAAGGAGTGGGGAGAGGGACGATTTAATTTGGGGACCTGTTGATGTCTAGTAGGTCACTGAGTACAGAGATTTTGAGCTCAGGAGAGAGATCTAAACTCAGACCCAAATTTGGGACATTCCAGTCCATAGATAACTGAAACAGGAATAGATCGAATTCCCTGGGTACAATATGTAGAGCAAGAAATAGATCTAGACGGCTACATTTTGGATATCCTGAAGAAATGCTACCACTTAAAGGGAAACCTAGGGAAGAAGAATCTGCATTAGAGACTACAAAGTTGCTGACAGAGGAAGAGGAAGAAAATCAAGAGGACATGACAGAATGGAAGCCAAATGCTTTAGCCATGCTGAAAGGTGGAGAGAGATCAATTAACATAAGGAGTAACAGTATCAATTATGTATTTGAAGACAGTAATTGATAACCTAAGTACAAGTCCTGACAGTGGAGTTTCATGCGTTTAAGCCAGAAATGTATGGGAAGTGAAAAAGTAGAGGCATGTAATATAGGGACAGCCAATTCATGGGTTGTCCTTTTCATTGTTTCAACACAATTTCTATGAATTTATCTACCACTAATAATGAAAACTTAATACAGTCTTTAAATATGCCTTTTCATATTAAATTCTGGAAATTTCTTGCAGTCTTCTTGAATATGTTACTGCTTTCCTTCAGAAATAGTGAGACCTTCTGAACAGATGGATAGCCTGAAGATTTATCTATGAAAAAAAATAGTAGAAAAAGAAATCTAAGAAATTTAATGATTATATTTTTTTCCTACAGCTGTATTTCATACAAATCAAATGCACATCTAAAGATTTCCTTTTTTGAAGTTGGTTTCTTAGGAATGAACCCATACAAACTAACAAGAGCTTCTTTTTTAAAGATACGGTAGAATTTTTACTTTATTTTAAGCAATGCTAGAAAAATGCATCTTATTGCATTATACCAAAACTAATATCCTGAAATGCTTAGACTGAGGTGCAGACTTGTGTTAGTGTGTTTCCCAGGATTCAAAAACCAGTTAAAATCAATAACGGGAGACTCATGAGGGATTTTGCTTTGTTTTTTTCCTCTCTGGAAATGAGATAATGGGATCTGTGAAAATCTTGAATTCTCAGACTATATAATAAATACCCAGGGGGTCATCTGGAAAACATGAAAATTTCTAATAATTTAGGATTGGGATTTATTGACTGAAAGATTAACAACCTGGGATCATACAGATTTCCTTTGCAAAATACAACTAATATTTCCTGCTCTGTACTGTGTTGTGTGATTTCCTTCAGCTAGAATATCTCCTTATATCTTCTTCACTTTCCTCTATTTCTATGGGCATCCATCAAAGTCCAGGTTAAATACCACCGATTCTATTAGCTTACTAGACTTGCTAGGTACATACAACATAGAATATATGCTGTTTTATATGGCAGTTATTTGCACACTTATTTCTAGTTAAACTATAAGCTTCTAGAACTATATCTTATTCCCCCATGTTGCCTAGCATGATGCCCAGCATAAGATTATCACTATGTAAATATTAATTTATTATACTTACATTTCAGCTATCCAAATTATATCTAGAATTAGAAGAATTCTCTTCTTTCTGCCCAGCCAAAATATAGAAAGCCATAAAAATGGGCCAGATTTCCTCTTTTGAGTTCCTAGTCATTCAAAATTTAGAGTTCATTCAGGTATAACCAGAAACAATGATATGTACATAGTGGCTGCAAGTTTCTCCTACAGAGAATTAGATTGGCACAAACAGAAACATTAATTTGTTTTAAAGTTTCTCCTATTTCTAAGGGTTCTCTGAATTTTTTGATCTGTTAATTACAATAGAAGGCTTCTTATAAGATTAGTCATTGGCCAATAAATCGATACACTTGTTTAAAGCAAAAAAGCATTAAAGAAGTGTGTAAGAGACTATAATTTAAAATGCACAAATAATCATTTCCCAATATTTTTTAAAGGTTTATTTATTATTTTAGAGAGAGGGAGAGAGAGAGCAAGCATGTGCATATGAGTGTGGGTAGGAGCAGAAGGAGAGGGAGGGAAATCCTCAAGCAGACTTTGTGATGAGCAGGGAAACCCACATGGGGCTCAATCCCAGGACCCTGAGATCATGACATGAGTCAAAATTAGGAATCAATGCTTAAGCGACTGAGCTGCCCAGGTGCCCCTCATTTACCAATATTTTTGAGAAAAATCCCCTTCTTTGATTATGGGTCTGGTATTTGGAGTGCATTGTTCTCTTTCCAACATAAATTACTGTAATGCATTATCTACTGTTCACAATGTTAATCTTTAAATAAGAGTGTAAATCTAAAGATTTTTGAAGTAACCTAAGTATAGATTCTTTCTAGATTTTTATGTTTATTGACCATCCCACAATATTAAAGTTTCCTCACTTTCCCCTAAGTTAACAGCTTATTTAATGATTCACCTATATGCAGTCTTTCCAAAGCATTCAAGATAGATTTTATACAAATAAGTCTCCTTTTGTTTCACAGTCATATGTAATTATTTTATTTACAATTTAGTTAAATTATATAAGGTGATAACAGTAGGCACAATTTGGGGACAAAGACAACTGATTCTTAACAAGTAGCAGTTCAGCTGGTTGGAGCAGAAGTTTTTGAGGCATTCTAGACAGAGATAGCAAGTTAGCTGCCAGTGCTGGCATTTAGCATGACATGGACAGTGTTCAATATGTTGTACATAGAATGGAGGATAACCAGTAATCTGGTGAACTACTTAAATGGAGAGTAAAGAAATCCTCTACTATGCTCTTTATTTTATACTAATATCTTTCTGACATAGAAGGCTTCTGTCATTGTTCCACAGAAAAGTTAAGGGTAAGTATTTTATTTAGAATTAAGTATCTTCATCCTCTGTGTTAGCTGAAGGACCATGAAGTTAAAAGTATAGGGGAAAGAAGATTAAATAAAAATATGCTAAAAAAAGCAAACAAACAACTTTCTTTGCTTGATGTGTTGTGTTGATTCAGGAAGAACTACCAAAGATCTGTGGGGAGAGAAAAAAATTGTATTATACATCTAGTCTATTTCAAGTGTGTATGTTTCATTTCTGGATTTATAATCATTTTTATGAGGAATTCATAGGAGTACTTCATAAAATTTTTTTGAAAGAATGAGATGGATGAGGGAATAGAAAGGTTGGGAAAATAAATTTATTTTTGCATTTTGGAAATTGATTATGGATGGTATCACGAACCACTCAATTTTGTGACATAAAATATCAGAATGAGAGTGGGGAGTTAAATCAGCTAAGAATACTCTGGAGATAAAATTATAAAAAGGGCAAAAGGAAGGACCTCTGTAGTAAGGTTGGATTTTGTCTTCACACAGTAAGAAAGATGGCACAGTTCTTAGATATCACTTAATCCAGCAGTTCTCAACCTTGGCTATTCATTTGAATTACATACCCAGAAAAAAAATCTTTTTTAATTGATTTCTTACAGGTCATCCCAAACCTCTCCCTTAGTATGGTGATCTTAATTCAGTTACTCCAGTATTTAAATACCTCTCCCATAGTTTTCATGTTTATTTCATTATGATATTTGGTAATGTGTTAAACTAATTACAAAGGGAGGTCATTCAGAATAATTTTCAGAAAATACCTTCCACATCATTCTATTGCAAAAAAGTAACTGCTTCAAGGAAGTTTTTGACTTAGTATAACATTGTGAAATCCAACTACTCATTTTCCAGGACTATGTTTGATTCCTCAGAAACCCTGTTTGAATCAGTTTGTCTATGGATCTTGTCTGTGGATCTTAAGATCTTGAGCATGTTCCTTAAAACATTAAGACACACTCAAAAGAATTCCATCCTATACAAATCTATTGACTCCCTGGTATCCAATGTAAGATATTTGTTTTGCTATTGGAGGATAAAAACTGGAATGAAGTCAAGTGAAAATATAAGCAATATTGTTTGGGGGGTTTTTTCATGTTAAAACTGTGCATTAAGTTAGGTTTTGGTGGGTTTAAATTTCACCTAGGAAAAATAAAATATTATGGAGTTTTTCTGAGGGCTAAGTTTGCTTCCCATGTTGATGTTTTGCTCTTCCAGGGTTTTGAAGGTGTTTCTTTCGCGAACAGCCCAGCGGATTCCATATATGACTGGTGGACGGGTCATGAGGATGCTGGCAGTAATGCTCCTGGTAGTATTCTGGTTTCTTGTTGGCTGGACTTCGTCTGCTTGCCAGAATTTGGAGAGGCAGATTTCACTTATTGGCCAAGGGCAAACATCTGATCACCTCATCTTCAACATGTGCCTCACCGAGCGCTGGGATTACATGACAGCAGTTGGTATGTGGTCACTTGGTGGGTGCGGTCGGCGTGTCCTTTTTCCAGTGGCATTAAAACAGACTTCTTTAGAAGCCTTACCATATCCTTTACACAACCAAAAGGGATTTCACCTAATGTGGTTTGGGTGAAACAATATTATGAAAAGGACAATAATGACGTGTGGAATGCAGACTTTTTCTGAGTTTCCATCCTTTTTCAAAGGCATATAGTTTTGTAGCTCTGCTGAGAAAATGTAATCAAGTGAATCAGGAAGGAGAAATGCAGCAAATGAGAGCAACTTCGTCATACGCAGAGACTTTCTGTTTTTCGTCTTACCAATGTATTCTGATTTGATTAGCAATAGCTATTCTGATTTCGTTCTTTAGTTGGGAGCAAAGAGGAAACATACTGGTATGTTTTATATAGTTTTGGTCCTGTGATATTTCAGGCTTGGGATCTAGGGCACTCTTTGTGTAAAGATTTTTCCCTGCAGACTTCTTAATTGATCTGTCGTTCTTCTAAAGATAATTTATTGTGAATTTTCTGGAGGTCCAGTGTTACACAAAAATGAAGCCACGCTCCCTGGAGTTAGTTAGAGTTCTGTGACTGAGAAGCTGGAGAACTTGGAGAATCACATGGTGTCTTAGGCCAGAAGCACAGGTTTTTCTGGCACCTTGGATTTTTGGAAAATGAGGAAGAGAAATCAGTAGGAATATTTCTGTTGTTAACATTAGGCTATTTTAAGCCAGGCCTCTAAAGATATGAAAAATAATGAAAACAAATTTTTGTTATTTGGTTGTCATTCCCCTCAATAAACCACAGAACAAATCTTATTTTTTGTTTGGCAGATGTCAAAAATAACCACATGGATCTAATTCCTATTTTCTGTCTCCCCCCATATTTGGCAATTGTTGGTTGAATATTCACATTTAGTATTTTGCTAGAAGTTAATAAAAGGTGTATTAGTTTATAATTTAAATGTGATAATATTTTTCTGGGCAAGATATTTTAGGAATTTTATTGGCCCAATATCTATAATAATAAAGCAATGTGGGTATGTAAAAGGAATGATTATAATGATTCTATGTTAAGCCAACCATCATTATTTCGATCAATATCAAAGAAGATATCAGAAATTATCAGTAGTTATATATCAGTAGATATCAATATCAGAAGATAAAACATAGAACTAGTCTGATTCTGACTTTAGTATAGATATGAAAATTAAATAAATCATATAGATATAAAATTACTACTCAGTAGAAGCCTCTAACATTATTTTACATTGTTCAATCCAAATTAAGCAAACTAGGAAAAATCATTTTCTCATATTACTTTGAAGAAAAGCCCACTATATTTCATTTGTCTTATAATACTCAAAAATATACAATGACGCATCATTGGGTAGGAAATAAACAAGCAGAAAGTATAGCCTATTTATCTAGCAATTTTGAAAAATTTTATACACCTTGGCTTTGAGATGTATTGAAGACCTTTTAAAAATTTCTTTTTCACTTTGAAGGAAATCACATTTATGATTTCTGATCTCTCTTTGGAAATAAATAGGAATATATAGCTGACAGTAACCTTCAATTTATTTTATATAAACTTTTTTTATATATAAGTAAAAGTTTCACACAATAAACAAGACTCACTGAGTATCTATCATTTCTCTAGTACATATTGAACACTTTGCAGGAGATACAAAATGTATAAAATTTTTATTCCTCTCATCAAGTAGCTTACTGTTGGTTTATATAAATAATGAATTATTAAAAATTATTAAAAAGACAAAATTATGTGGTAGACTTTTGGTACAATAGTAGTTCAATAAAGGAAGACGATAGTTTGGACCAGAACCTAGGAATCTTTAAAGAGAAGTTCTTTGAGCCATGGGTAACACTTGGGTTGTTGTAAGTGGTACAGAAAATGTTCTCTTTGATAGGAATAGTGGTGGACGTGGATGGAATTTATATGAAAGGTGAAGGAAATGCCCAACTAAGAAAAGAAGATTATGTTGGACTACATTGTGATTAATTCTGGACAGTTAAGTTTATTGAGTCTTGAAAACCTGTTATTGGAATTTGGAGAACTAGGAATGTGATGTGATGAATCAGTAAGGTCAGTCTAGGAAAGTCAATCTAGATTGCCTTTAGAAGATTATATATGTGTGTGTGTGTGTGTACATATATACGTACATATATGTACACACGTGTATATGTACACATATGTGTATATATGTATATCTGTGTGGTATGTGTGTTGCATGTATACACACATGTGTGTATGTATATCTGCATGGTATATATGTGTTACACACACACACACACACACACCAAATTCATGGGTTTGGAAAGAATCATTAGAATGGAGAAAGGGCAGTGATTCTCAAACATGTGGTCTCAGAACCAACGCAGCAGCAAGATCTGGGAACCTGTGAGAAATGCACATTCTGGGGCCCATCTCAGACTTACCTAGTCAGATACCAGAATAGTGGGGCCCAGGAGTCTGTGTTTAACATGCCCTGTAGGTAATTCTGATGCTCTTCTAAAGTGTAGAACCACTGACTCAGAGGAAGTAATCAGATGAGCTTACATCACTTATCTCGGCTGAGCTCTGGGCACTCCGTAATACTGTTTCCCTGATCAGTCACTAGAAGATTCTTCGAGTGGTGTAGTGTATCCCCTCTTCACACCTCCAGACTACCCATGTTCCTCTTTTCGCTTAAAAAAGTAAGGTAGCAATCAGACATCAGTTATCTTCCAATTCCTGTCTACATATCTATAAATCTTCCCATATTCCTACCCATTCTTATCCACC
>ML101029.1:22820-39965 GCA_003697995.1 Taxidea taxus jeffersonii
GGGGGGGCCAGCAACATTAAGGAGGAGAAAAAAGGGGATGGGGAATAAGATGACAGAGAAGTAGGAGACCCTGTTGCAACTGGTCCCCTAAAGTGAGCTAATTATCTACCAGAACACTCTGAACACCCATGAAACCAGCCCGAGATGTAGGATTATACACTTCTGGATCTCTATGGGGGCAGAAGAAGCCAGTGAAGAGGTAAAAAAAAAAGCATACTGGGAACGATAGGACTGATATCAGAGGGTAACCAGAAGGGGGAGGGAGCCACCGGAAGCAACCCTTTGAAAAGCAATACCCCAATACAAAATTGCCCTGTGACTGGGGAGCCAGCATTGACTTGGAGTCTAGTTAAAAGCACTCAAAAAGAGCAAAAACCTTAAAGGGCAGCTGGTGGAAACGGGCAGTCACAGGCACAGGCCTAAGCCCATGGACCCAGGTTGGCCACCACTGGCGACCACCCATGCCAGAGAGAGTGCGGTCCTGTTCTTGGAGCCCCCAAGGTTGCTTGGCTTGAGGGAGTCTGGTGGGCGCTCTCTAGAACCACAGCCTTTTGTACTCTGTGCTCACTGCAGGACCAGGGTCTGAACCACACTCCCCACCTGCACCTGAGAGTGCTCTGTGTGGCCCCCAGTGGGTGGTCTTTAGGACCACTGAGAGTCTGAACACTCCCAGCCCTGACTTGAAAGAACTACCCCAGACAGCAGTCCCAGCAAAGACACAGCCCCCAGAAGCGGGCTCCCTGGACCAATATCACTCATGGGGGTGCGGGGACAAGCAAGCACTTCAGGCAACCCCTGAGACAGTTGCCAGGGGTGCGCACCACCTGTGGGAGGTTGCACAGCTCAGCAGAGTTCGCAGAGGGGGAGTCTGTGTGTTCCGGACCACCCAGAGGGGAGCAGACTGAGGCTTCTCTCTGAGGCGGAGGTTTGGGTGCAGTCTGCTTTCCACTAAACCTCCAAAAAGCAGCAAAAAGCCTCCAAAGGAAAAAAACCTCCAGAGAACAAAAGCCTGAAAAACCAGTTTCCAAAGAGCCCAGCCCCTCGATAGGGAGCAGGAGGCCTCAACCCAAGCAAGACTGACTGAAAAACAATGTGGCAGGGTCCATCCCCAGAAAGCCAGCCAAAAAACTAGAGGACAACCACCAAAGGGTCCCCATAAAACTGTTAAACCCCAACCTCAGGGGAAAACAATATATTAAACTCACGGTATTGCCCTAAAACCTGTATATTTCATAGGTACAGCTTTTATTTTTAATTCATTCTATTCTTGTTCTTTTTCATTTTTTAACCTATTTACCATTATAGCTAGAGTGTAATACAGCATATTCCATAATAACCTTTTAACTTGAAATTTTTTCATACATATACCTATATTTTTCTTTTTCTTTTCTATTTTATTATTTGTTTAATATACATATAGATATAACCTTCAAGGTAACCCTCTTTCCCTAATCAATACTACCTCTATATGTAAACCAGTTTTAATCTTCCTTTAACTCTGGAAAGTTGACTCCTTTAACAAAGATACCAAGATACACCCAGGAAGAATCAAAATAACCTTCCTCGCCCACATCAAGGATTTATAACCACCCTCCCATCTTTTTCTTCTGTCAGTGTTTCTATGTATTTGTTTTTGTTCTGGTATTATATAAATCTCATCCTTGGGGTTCATTTTGGATGTTTCTTTTTTCTTATCATTTACTTTCCTTGGTCTTTTTCTTTGTCCGTTTTTGTTTGTATACGTTATAAATCTTGCCTTTGGGACCCATTCTGGCTGGGTCTTCTCTTTTTTTTCTGTCTCTCTCTTTTTTTTCTTTTTTCTTTCTCTTTAGTGATGTCTTCCAATTGCTCTGAAACTTTCCAGGGTGCACCTTGCCTCGATCATGGTTGATATTTTCAGCTGTACATCCCCTCAACCACCTCTCACCAGAATGACTAGAAGGAGGAACACCCAACAGAGGAAAAATTCAGAGACTGTGCCCTCTCCATCAGAGCTATTGGACATGGACATAAACAGTATGTCGGAAAGGGAATTCAGGATAACAACTATCCAGGCAATGGCTAGGTTGGAGAAAACCATTAATGACAACATGGAATCGATTAGGGCAGAAGTGAAGGCCACCCGCTAAGAAGTTAAAAATGCTATCAGTGAGATCCAATCTAATCTAAATTTTCTAACAGCTGGGGTATCCAAGGCAGAAGATAGAATTAGTGATCTAGAGGGCAAAATGATAAAGAAAAAGGATCTGGAGGAGGCCTACAACAAACAGCTTAGAAGCCATGAAAACAGAATTAGGGAAATAAATGATGCCATGAAACATTCCAACATCAGAATCATTGGGATCCCTGAGGCTTCTCTCTGAGTTGGAGGTTTGGGTGCAGTCTGCTTTCCACTAAACCTCCAAAAAGCAGCAAAAAGCCTCCAAAGGGAAAAAACCTCCAGAGATCTTACACAGGATCTCTGATGCAAGCTTGAAATTGGGACATTCAGAATTTTGCCCCATCCTATAATAAAGCTTTCATGCATGTAGATAATGCACAAAATGCATGTAGCGCAGTACTTGACACATTCGACACATGTTCGCTACCAAGTCAGATGGAGGGGACAAAAAGTCCAAATGGAATTGCTAGCTATTTATGATTAACATATTAATTGTTTAAAATACAAATAATTACTGCTTGGAAATTTTCTTCAGTAAGATTAAAACAATATTTCCCTGACTTTTGTCTCTGCCAGTTAGTAATAGAGCAAAAGAAACCTTCAGGCCAGGGATGTAATTTCGAGAACACTGGTCGGGAACTAAGGAGCCTTGTGTTCCAGGCCCCACTCTGTTGTGAACCCTGTGAGGGCAACAGAGGTACAAGGCTCTCCACAGGCATGTTTGGTAGCCCAACACTGTCTACCCCTTGGCTCACTGCTTCCAGAAAGCTGAGGAGGGAACAGACAGACATCCCTGCCTCCACTGTCCTACTTGTGAAACCCACTGCAACATCCACCTTCTCCATCACTCACTATCCCAAAGCTGAATAAGCCGACTTCAGGCAGAGTAACAGCAGCTCACCAGCCACCCATCTTGACGATCATACACACACGCAAAAAAAGTACCCCAGACTACATGGTCTAATAAAGTCTCTTCTAGCTTTAAAATTCTATCAAAAGTATCATTCTCATTGTTTTAAGCATTCTAACTCTGATAACTGTTCTCATTTTAACCAAAGAAAAGGCAACTAAGCCTCCAGAATATCAAGGCTCGTATATGCCAGTTGAACCCTAGAACACTGGAACTTGAGCTACTCTCAAGGATTATTGAGGTCGTTTAATACTTCATGATCACTTCTGTGCCACCTACCATGTTATTAGCATAAAAACAGTAGACATCTAATTTGAAGGACTTAGAAAAAAAATAGAGGAAGACGTTACAAGAAATCCTTGGACATTAAAAGAAGTGAAACCTAAATGCTTCATCTGTACATTTATTTGTGCCATCTAAACATTTTTTTAAAGGGGCTAAGAAGTATAAAATGTTAGAAAAAATGCTGGGGCGCCTGGTGGCTCAGTGGGTTAAAGCCTCTGCCTTCAGCTCAGGTCATGATCTCAGGGTCCTGGGGTCAAGCCCCGCATCAGGCTCGCTGCTCAGCAGGAAGCCTGCTTACCCCTCTCTCTGCCTGCCTCTCTGCCTACTTGTGATCTCTGTCTGTCAAATAAATAAATAAATAAATAATAAAATCTTAAAAAGTAAAAAAAATGCCTTTGCAACATGGCAAGGCAGGAGACCACATCTTGTGAGACATTTGTACTTTGAAGTCATTTTTCTCTCAGCCCTTGTAGGTGTTCTAAGATCACAGAGCTAAGGCATCTTCAAGAGCTGATATAAATTCTCACTTCTTTGCTTGACCCAGCCCTTTGGAAAGATAACGTGAAATCACTTTCATTATGGTCTATTAATTTTTAAAAGGCTGTGGTAGTTAACTTTCAAACTGTTATCCCTTATAGATTAAAAGTAAAATACCTCAGTTTTCTGAAAGCCCTATTTGGATCTTTAAATATAAATGCAATTCCCTTTTTAACTATACTCATGCCTCCCATCAAAATCATTTAACCACAGAAATTATTTTCTAAAGCAAAAGCACAACACATATTTCAACTCCCACGTAATAACACTGCAAAATTTGGTAACATCTGCATATTTTCTTTCCTAATTGCGATGTTAGTTTGAAGTTAATTATATGAAACTGATTTTTTCCCCAAGCACAACTTTCATATATCACATTTAGTTTAATTTGTACTTTGAATAATAAATTGTTTTTCAGCTAGAGCATATTGTTTGATATTGCTAATGAAATGATTTTAATGTTAAGCTTAGCTATTAGGAAGAATCTTATTTTATCTCTTATTTTTAAGGATAATTCTACATTGTAGTAGCCTAATTAACCTAGCTGTTTTCCCTTTTTTTTTCAATCTTCAGGATAACATCATATAAAAACACTATCATAAGTGGCAGGGAATAGTGTCTTTAAAAGGAGACAGTGTCAGTTACGTGTGAATCCTTCAATTTCAGCATATATTTGTGCTCTTGTTTAAAAATGTTTTTGCTTTAACTGTTCTTAACTGCCAAACACATCACCATACCCTTAGTGGCACATCAGTAAACAGCAGTGACCACTATTAACAATAATGCCAGTATAACCGTTAGATCATGTATAGGCCTGTAGTGTTAGATGGAGTGGCCAAGGTAACAGAGGTTCTACATCTCTAATAACCTGAATCTGGTATCATTTAGTTTCTTTCAATTCAACAAATATTTATTGAATCTTATCTATGTCTGCTCAGTACTGTTGAGCTATCTAAGTAGGCAAAGGCAGAAAAAAATAATTCACTCAGTTCCTTGTTGAATCATTATATTGTACACCTGAAATGAATAAACACTGAATGTTAATTATACTTGAATAAAAAAAGTAAGTAAATAAATAAATAGATAAAGACTCACTTCTTGCCGTGAAGGTCATAACTAGTTGGGGCTAAGGAATGGAGTGATTAACAAGACTCCAGGATTTTCTCTCAGTTATATATTGTGTGGCATTATTCTCTGTATTTCATAATATCAATAGTTAAAAACTGTAAGATATTAGAGGAAGGAAAATTCAATGCAAAGTGAAATCAATTCATGTGTCCTTGCAATGGAGATAGGATCTGAATTAAACATTGAAAAACTGGATTGGATTTGGAAATGTGGGTGAGAGGAGATTTCTTGTGTGAGCAATAGCCTGAACAAAGACTCAGAAGCAAGAAGAATCTTTGAAGTGTTCAGAGGATGAGTCTGCCTAGATTAGCTTAGAGTTCATGCTGGGGAACATTGGAAGATCATGCTGGACATATACCATGAAGTCATAGGGGGCAAGGAGTGCCAGGACCAAACATTTGTAAAATAATAGTAAGACATTACTGATTTCTGAATGAAGATGCACACAACACCTCACGAAAGCCTGGCCTGAAGGTCAGCAACTAGACAGGTCAGGGGCTAAGAAAAGTATACAAGTACAAAAGAATAAACAAAGTGGGCAGCTAACATGAAACCTGGGTGGCAAGAAAGTCTTAAAAGTGAGGACATGTCTACCCAGGCATGAATCCCTTATAGTCTTCCTGTGGGGGGCAGGAATTATTCCTTGGGTCCTAAGTGAGTCTTAGTGAATCCTATAGTGGAAATGCGAATCAGCTAATCCACATGGAGTACCAGGGCTTTGGATAAATCCTGATGTGATCAAAAGGAAGTTTCAGTAAATGAAAAATTAATGAACTCAGCGTAAATCCAGGTTTAGACGGGGCAGTTGAAAAATAATTGTAACAAATAAGGAGTGACATGATAGGCACTTAAAGGATAGTCATTGTGGGCATTGAGAGGAATGATTTGTATGAAAAACAGCTCAAAGTAGAAATGTACCAGTGAAGGGTGGCGCCGAGATTTCAAACCTGGGTAAAGAGGCAATAATAGTACCATGGACAGAAATATGAGAGGTAGGAAGGAAAGTTCTACATGAAGACCTCAGCATTTCCTGATTCGCTTTTCCTGATCCAGTAGAGCTTGGCTGGAAAAAAAAAAAAAACAAAAAAACATTTATAGCACATGGCCAGTGGCCAACATACTGAATAATTGGGACTGAATAAATCTCATGGAGATCTTTGAGTGTGGCTTAATTTTATTTGGCTTCTGACCACATCAGGATTTTAGAGTAACTCTTGAAGGATGTGTTTACTTAAGGGATTTTCAGTAATTAGGGCACTACCTATTGTTTAAATACTGACAGAAATATGCTGGAAGCTTGGCAGGTAAACAACTTAGCATATGGGAATGGAAGTCAGTGTTTCAATAGATAAGTAGGTTACCTCGAGGTGACGCATTTGATTAAAGATTTTCTCCAAATTAAAGCTTTCTTCTTTATTCTGATTGATTAGATATTATCTTCTTTAGATACTATCTTCCAATGAGGTCATGTCATTAAGACAGAAAATGGATTGAACAATTACTGGTCAGAATGAGCTAAAATAGTTATGTTCAGGTTGAAAAAAAAAAGTCAAATGAGATGTTCAACGATAAGAACCATTTCACGTGTGTTTTTATTTATTCCTTTATTTAATATCTACCAGTCAGAAACTATGTTAAGTGCTTTATATTCATTATTTGATTTCATTAGCAAATAATCTCATGAAATATGCATTTCTGTTATTGTCATTTTCCAGATAAGATAACTGTGGCCAGAAATATTAAGTTGGCTCAGATTATGCAAAGTTAATTAGATAGAACCAGAATTTCCAATCAGGTCTAGTGTGATTCCAAAGCCCTTATGTTTAAATGCTGTGCTATGCTTTCTCTTCTGACTTGAGCCCCACAAGCAAGATCATTGTGAATTTTATGAAGCCTTCAGCATTCCACCCATAAAAGATAAGATTTCTGTCATGTGTGAAGAAATAATGGTTCATTTATAAAATATGCCACTGAATGTTTAACAACCTGTTTTCTCACATTTCTGGCAATGGGTATCTTTATGTTGTGGAACCAGATTCAACGCAGTAAGAGTTTAAATTTCTAGAAGCTGCATATAAACACATTACAAGCCTTGGTTGCCTTGATGACTTCATTACAACCCAGATGCTCTATGAATATCTTAAACTTAGGTTAGGGATGTAGAAAATTATTTAACATTTGTTTTCAGAAAAAGCCAGGTATTAGCAAAAGAAAAATCTGAGGCACCAACCACTGTTTTAAGAAAGAAAGAAAGAAAGAAAGAAAACAAATCCAAACTATACCTTTGTGAAATCTTCTGTTACACTCAATAAAATCTTAAAATAAATATGTCATATGTTTTCATATGTGAATGACCTTTTATATGCTAACTAAAGTTTCTAACTAAAGTTATGTTTCTAACTAAAGTTATGTTTCTATAACAGACACAAAATGCATGCTAAAGAACCTAAATTTTACATTATTATTCACCTATAAAAGTAATGGAAAATTGTTTTTCTTTCTTTTTGTCCTTCTCACAGCTGAATTTTTATTCCTCTTGTGGGGTGTTTATCTCTGCTATGCAGTGCGGACGGTGCCATCAGCGTTTCACGAGCCACGCTATATGGCTGTTGCAGTTCACAACGAGCTCATTATCTCTGCTGTATTCCACACAATCAGGCAAGTGCCCTGTAGAGCTAGTAAATAACTGTTTTGTTTCTCTGATGTGTTTCAGTTTAACTTAAATAGCAAGACTGGATAGCATACATAATGGAAAGATTTAGGAAGGATGGTGTTTTTAAGTTGACTAATGTCTTTGTCACAGAAATGGCAAATGAAGATAGTTTGTTGTTTGTTTGTTTTTTAAGATTTATTTATTAGAGAGGGGGAACACACAGTGGAGCTGGGCAGAGGGAGAGGGAGAAAGAAACCCAAGTAGACTCTGCACTGAGCATAGAGCCCAACGTGGGGCTCCATCTCAGGACCCATGAGATCGTGGCCTGAGCTGAAACCAAGAGTCAGACACCTAACCACCTGTGTCCCCAGGTGCCCCTATATTTTTTTTCCTAAACTGATGTTCTTAGTTTCTATCACCTTTATTTATTTGAAGGTTAACTCAATATTATTGTATTATATTAAACCACTTACGGGAATGTCATTGAATATTGTTACGATATCTAATGCCTTTTGTTCTGAAGATATAAAACCACACATGCTTACATTATAAAGTATATGTAGATAAATTGTCTATGTTTCCATTCATGTTAATACACTTGTTTACACTTTTAAAATCTTGATACTCAGTCAACTTATGTGTAATAATTCTGCTAAATTCAAAATTAAAAAAACCCACTCTGGCCCGATGACTGGATTTTTGTCTGCAATGAGGTTTTATCACTATCGTATTCTAGCAGTGACTTTTTATTAGTATGGCCTGGTCCTCCATTTCTTAATATCGCATTTGTTACTATAGTCAGTGAGTACAAAGGAGGAAGCAAGTAGCTTATGATAGTGAACAAAATGAAATATGTATGACTTATCTTCTGAGAATTTATACCTATTTATATCTGAAAATGAAATGAAAACCTCAGTGAGAACAAAAAAAAAGGAATCCTATAACTTGCAAAGCAACAAAAAGATGTCATTCATTTACTTGACAAAGTTAGGACATACATAAGAATTTAATGAGAAATTTTGAATATTTGTCTTTTCCCTCAGTGGAAAAACAGTGATAAATAATGGTGGGAGTCAGAGTGGGAAGGTGTGGATCTTTGGAAGTTTTGGAAGATATTTATCATTTTTCACTTTAGTCAATAATTATAAAGTTATATCTTGCACTTGTAGGAATAGATGATACCAGAGAACAGTTGAACCTTAGGCATACCTACACTTTTTAACTTTTAAGTAAGAAAAGAAGTATTTATGATTTGACAACCCTGGAAATTCCATCAAAGCACCAGGAATCAAAGGAATTTGCCTTCTTGCTTTGTCTTGCCCCCTCTCAAGAAAGAGAAAAGAGAAAAAGAAAAGAGGAAGGAAAGATGCAAAACAAAATATGATATCATAAATAGGCAAAAAGAAGGCTCTCTCACTTCTCCTCAGACTAGAGCTGAAGGATGTGAGAGGGGATACCGTGGGCCTACCATGTGGTGAGCAGTAAAGAACACTGTTGTGGGCAGAGCCCCACAGCCTGCACATTTCTCCCAAACCGTCTCCCAAGAAAAGTTGCATTTTCATTGTTTGTTTCCAGAATATCAAACACCTGCGTTTCAAGATATAACAAACATACTTCTCTAGAACCATTTGTAAGTTAAATGCTGTATTAACAAGCCAATTAAAGAGTTATAAGCATGCCAGAAGAAATTTACAGACAGGTTTAAATGTCTTCTGTTGTCAGAATGTGACCAGGTCATGCAAAGGGTTTCCTACTTTTGCCCTACATCAGCTGCTGTATTTCTTAGAATCAAATTAATTGCCCAAGAAATTAAATCTGTTCAAAGCCTTTATCTAAATTGATCTTTATCCTTTTCTATCTTAAGATTTACATCTGTTCTGTTTTCATCATTAATATGTTTTTTCAATGGACTTTTTTTTTTAAGATTTTATTTATTTAATAGAGATAAAGAGAGAGAGAGCGCGCGCGCTAGCCCACTAGCAGAGGGAGCTTCAGGCAGAGGGAGAGGGAAAAGCAGGCTCTCTGCTGAGCAAGGAGCCCGATGTGCAATGTTTAACCCATTGAACCACCCAGGCATCCCTCAATGGACTTTAAACTCTCAATTTGTCCAAGTAGGCAAGATAGTTATTTTTTAAATGAACTTTTAAAAATTCCTAATAAGGCAATAGGTGGTTATTATAGATAAATCATAAAATGACTAAAAATAAACTGCCTAATCCAACCACCCGAAGATGATAAGCACTGTTAATATATTAGGATATCACTTTTGGATGTTTTTACACACTTGTGTATATTTATAACACATTGCATTTGGTAGCTCCCTTTTAGGAATGTCACAGCACAGTGTGACGTACCAAGAAGTCCTGCTGTAAGGAAAGCTAGTTAAGTTTGTTTAACCAGCACTTTCCAAACCATTCACCATGATATCCCCCCAAACCTCAACTGACGTCTGGTAATAGAAGCCACTCTTCAGAATTCTGTTTTAATACCGGGCAGAGGTGAGGAGAAATGTATTCTAAATATTCATTCAGGATAGCTTTCTGGGGGCACCTGGCTGGCTCAGTCAGGGAGCATGCGACTCTTGATCTCAGGTTCATGAGTTCAAACCCCACACTACACATAGAGCTTGCTTTAAAAAAAAAATAATAATAATAATAATAACTTTCGTACTTAGTTTTGGTCTTTCCTACTGAGTCCCAGACAACCCATCAGCCTAGCTGGGTTCACATAGACACAAGATCTGACTGAGTTGTTCATGCTGAACCTAGTAGACTTTGTGTTGGTAGACATGCCCCACTTAAAAGATCAGCTTCCCTCGAGACAACTGTATAGTCCCTTTAAGTTTTGAACAGGGAGAACTTGTAGTGGTAGCAGAGTAACTGGCCTTGGTGAGCTTTGGTATTTTCTTAGGCAAGCTTAAAAAAACCTGAATGGAAAGCCCTACTTTAAAAAAAAAATTTTTAATTAACATATAATGTAGTATTAGTCCAATGTCCATAATGCAGCCACCCTCTCCCGACCCCCGTACCCCACCCCGCAATCCTCAGTTTGTTTTGTGAGATTAAGAGTCTCTTATGTTTTGTCTCCCTCCCGATCCCATCTTGTTTCATTTTTTCCTTCTCTACCCCCCAATCCCCCACTTTGCCTCTCAAATTCCTCATATCAGGGAGATCATATGATAACTGTCTTTTACTGATTGACTTATTTTGCTCAGCTTGATACCCTCTAGTTCTATCCACATCGTTGCAAATGGCAAGATTTCATGTCTTTTGATGGCTACATAGTATTCCATTGTATATATATACCACATCTTCTTTATCCATTCATCTGTTGATGGATATCTAGGTTCTTTCCACAGTCTGGCTATTGTGGACATTGCTGAAAAGCCCTACTTTTAAGTTCCAAATTCAACTTACCTTTCTGCATAGACCAAGCCCAATTAGATTGCAGCATGTTAGTTTCAAAGAATTATAGTATAGACTAGCTACTCTGTCTTGTAAATTTAATTGTATGGCCATAAAGGACCAAAGATCGAATTATAGTTTAAATTATAGTTTAACACAGTAAATCCACAGAACACTGATTTTAGGGAGATGAGCAGGGAGAAAGCAATAGGCAGTGATAATTAAAGAAATCAAGTATATATAATTTCTTATTTATATGTGGACTGCTGTGGTTCCAGTGTTGATAAAGTCCAAGAATAGCAAACAATAACATAATAACATAAATCAACTAGACCCATCATTGTAGTTTTTTACTAGAATGAAATAATATTAAATAAAGCCTCCAACATCAGCAGATATTCTCTATCAATAGGCATATATATTCATTCTTGTTTGCTTAAAATATAAAATTCTATATATATAACTGTGGATACATATCTACATACATAAATGTATAAACTTAAAGCTATGACTACATATTTAAATGCAGATTTACTTTTATTCTCACCAAATTGCCAGACTGAATAAAAATAAACTAAAAGGATTAAGTCTAGAAGTCTAATAATGCAGAAAGCATTTTGCCTAATCAGTTCTATAATCCTTTACTAAGCATAGAGCAAAGCTTTGGGAAAGTGCAAGACTTTTAAAAAGTTTGCTTTTATTCTTAACCTCAATTTTTAACTATTTCTATGTTCCTGACTGTTAGATCTATTTTTTAGAAGTTGAAATAGTCTTTTAAAGAAAATTCTTTAAGAAGACTGCAAAACCCAATTTTTCTTAAGATATTTCTACTCAGAACTGCAACCAACAAACCTAGCAGTATTTACAAACTGATTAATTTAATCAGTTGATGTTAGTATAGAGTACTTCAAATTAACTTTTTGGAAGACTCACCATTTTAATTTAAAAATATATGTAACCATGTTCCTTTCAGATATTGTCAGGTTAGCTTCAGGTTCACTTGTGTTTGCATTTGAGACAGAAATTCCCAGTGCACGAGAACACTTTTAGACTGTAAATCCATCTCATTTGATATAACTGTCTGCTCCAGTGTTGGAAATGGCCCCAGGAGATTATATAATTTTCCAGGTCACAATTTTATATTGCTTCTATGCCTCAGTCCTATGCCTCAGGTACTGTTACTTGTTACTGAGTATGATGATCCTATTTCAGTGCTTAAAAAAAATCTCTCCTGACCCAGCACAGGATCTGTCAAAAGTATGTCATTCCCGAACAAAGTGAATATTCATTTAATCATATTCAAGACAGACATAAAGCCACTTTTTTCGCCAAGGAGTTAGAGAAGATGTTAATTCATAAAATGCTATTTGGTTATAGGTAAACTATCATGAACTTTCTGTACTTCTATGTATATATTTTAAGTCTGTTTTATGTCTCCAAACACAGAGGAAACTATATCCATGTCGAACAACTCTTGAGCTTCCACTTTAGCTAGATTTGAGGGGGACGAGAGAGAAGAAGATGGGGGATAGGATGGAGGTGAAAATGAGGAAGAAATCCCCTTGATGGAAATTTTGGTTCAATTATTAATAATGCTAGTTTACTTAGTAAATTTGTCATGAATATGGCATAATGCACATATAAAATTAGTTTCTTCTATTTTTAGATTCATGTGTTTGTTTTATGATCATAAGCATTTTCTTAAGATGTTAGCTTTTCAAATATGATGACATATATCAGTGAATCAAAATGCTAATTCTCTAGGGGCACCTGGATGGCTCAGTCAGCAGGCATCTGACTCTCCATTTCAGCTCAGGTCATGATCTCCGGGTGGGGAGATGTGCCCCACATGGGGCTCTGCAGGCAATCAGTGGGGAATCTGCGTCTCTCCTTCTTTTCCTCTCCTTCTGCCCCCCCCCCCACTGCTCTTCTCTCTCTCTCTCTCTCTCTCTCTCAAATAAATAAGTAAATCTTTTTTAAAAATGCCAATTCTTTAATTCCAAACACAATAAAATCTCATATTTAGCTTTCATGGATAAACAAATGCATGGGAAAAAATTAAAAGAAGAGTATGATTGTAAAATGACCTTAGTAAAACACCTGGTTTCTGCAAAAGAATGAGTCCTTAAAACCTGAGTTTTAGTGTGTACACATACCTATTGATTTATGAAAACATTCCAAAATCACCAGAGTAGGTATCAGTACTGAATTTTTCCTATACATGTTGCCTGCAGGACTGTCCTAGAACACCATTTTATAAATTCCTCAGCAAGATAGGATTTTCAGTTATCTTAAAACAATTTGACACTTCACAACAACTAAAATTTTTATTTTAAAAGATGTATATTACAAACCATTAGTATATTCATTTTAACCATTGCATTGTTTATCATTTAACCCTCTGAGGTCATTCACAAAGACAGATAACTACCCATTCCTTTTTTTCTTAATTAATATTTTCAAAGGAAAAAGATTAGAATCAAGAGTTATGCGGCTGTGTCTTATAACCCAAATGTGCCTGAAGCCACTAGTTTGTAAAACTGTTCTTCTGAATTCACATGCGTTCACTGCTTTCACTTTAGACATTCCATTGACATACAAAATAATTATTCTAGGAAATGATTAGCATATTATATGTCTATACGCTGTCTTTCCTACTACTGATAATTTAAAATAATAAATAGGGAGTTCATGTCTTATGTATGCAGTCAGGGTTACTTTGGGTCTTGTTCTGTGATGAAAATGTGTGCCACAGAGACCACAGTGCAGTTTTCTTCATGCTGGCTTGGGTTTTTAAATTTTTTAAATTTTTTATTTTTTTTAAGATTTTATTTATTTATTAGACAGCCCGAGATCAGAGGCAGGCAGAGAGAGAGAGGAAGGGAAGCAGGCTCCCTGCCGAGCAGAGAGCCCAATGCGGGGCTCGATCCCAGGACCCCGGGATCATGACCCGAGCCGAAGGCAGAGGCCTTAACCCACTGAGCCACCCACGTGCCCCTGGCTTGCATTTTTTTAAAAAACACTGAGGAAAAAACATTTCCAAATACCCTAGTATTTTAAATAGAGATCTTGTTGGATTACTAACTTGGTGAATTCTCATTTCAGATTCGTTCTTGCCTCAAGACTTCAGTCTGACTGGATGCTAATGCTCTATTTTGCACATACTCACTTGACTGTGACAGTAACCATTGGGCTGCTTTTGATTCCAAAGGTACTCCTTCAACGTTACTTTTCTCTTGCAAGACAGTTATTTTAAATAAGCATGGAGTTGTTTCCTCTTTAAAAAAAAAAGTGTCTGGCAATATAGGGAAAGGGAAGTTTCCCTATATTGGAAGATTTAGTTGACACTAAAATGTTTTTAAAGCTCTCTCCTCAGGGAACTAGATATCTCTTTTCTTTTAGAATTTATTAAACATCCCGTAGAATTTTCAAATGCTTCAGTTTGTACAAAACTCATCATCTGGTTTGGCTCCTTCTCAAATATATATTTTTAAGATTTTATTTATTTATCTGACAGAGAGAGAGATCGCAAGTAGGCAGAGAGGCAGGCAGGGGGTACAGAGTAGGAAGCAGGTTCCCTGCTGAGCAGAGAGCCCGAAGTGGGGCTCGATCCCAAGACCCTGAGATCATGACCTGAGCCGAAGGCAGAGGCTTAACCCACTGAGCCACCCAGGTGCCCCCAAGTTAGAGCATTATTATTATTTTCCTCACACATAGTAAAACAAAGTATTGGAACATCATTTATCTGTATTAGTACCACACGATATAATATTAGCACAGCTGAGAAAAGACTTTATGATTGCTTGTCATTCACTCCAGGTTTCACCTCCTCTCACAAGCGAAGCATTAAAATTCAGCCTGACTGAAAGGGCAAACAAATGTAAACAGAACAAAATGCCCATTTTCTTTCTTACTTGAATTATGCCAAATAGCCACAGTTTTCATGGACTAATCTGTTACTGCAATTTATATTCTCCTTTCTCATACTTTGCGTTATATGGTTACATTTTTATTAGATGGAGGTACTATATACACAGACTGCTCATTCAGTGGTAAGAATTAAAAACACATATTCATACAAAGATTGGTACATGGTACATTCCTAGCAGCCCTATTCATAATAGCTAAAAAGTGGAAACCCAAATGTCCATCAAGTGATAAATGTAGAAGCACAATCCAGTGTCATCTACACAATGGAACACTACCCAACAATAAGAAGGAGTAAAGCACCAGTACGCACTACAGCTAGTACACACCTTGAAAACATCATACCAAGTAAATGAGGCTAGACACAAAGGCCACATCTTGTGCGATTCCATGTATATGAAATGTCCAGAACAGGCCGCTCTGTTGAGACAGATAGCAAGTTAGTGGTTGTCACTAGCTAGGGAAGAGAGGAAACAGAAATGACCACTTTCATGGGTAAGGTTCTTTGGGGGGTGATGAAAATATTCTAGAATTAGATAGTGGTGATGGTTGCACAGCACTGTGAATATACCAAAAAGCACTCAACTGTGCAATTGAAATTTGAGAATTTTATGGTATGTGAATCATATCGCAACTTGAGATAATTTAACAAAATCATTGAGGGGCTCCGCTAAGCTCTGTTCTATATCCTAGAATAAGAATAACAAACAGATAAAATATGTGCTCTTGTAGTATTTACATTGTGGACAAGGACAAGGGAGACACAGAAGAAATAGATAAGAAAAGCATTTAAAATACTTTTTTAGATAGAAATAAGTACTAAGGACAAATAATAAAGCAGAAAATGGATATTATCTGACACGTGTTTCTTAAACTCATGATCATCTCTGAGACTGTGCTCAAGAACAATTACTCTCTTATAAATAGCTTCTGGGTGGTTTCCTAGTAGTGTTTGAGATTTTGGAGGAGAGGGACTCTGTTTTATTCATCTTTATGGCCTTAAACTCCTGACACATATCAGAACCACAGATGTCAGGAGAAGACTGAAGGAAAGAGTCATCTGTTTCTGTGGTTTCTCGGGCAGCTCCAGTTACAAAGCATTCATGATTTCTTACACAGAGAATTGCTGTTTCATGTTATGTTATAAAGATGTTCACCTGCTACTTAAATATTTCAACAAACATTGACATTAAAGGCTCTGTATCACGAAAGGCTGATCTGTTCATTTTTTAAAGGAATTTTTGACCTGATGAGCAGCTGGGAGAAGAGAACCCATGTTCCCTAGACCATTCTCTCCATTTTCGTAGGGCAATAGTTAGTTTATATGTTATGTGAAGTGGCCAGATTGTTTTGATTCTCCCTGCTTTCCATCATTTACCCAATTCATTCTTCTCCACATCTCCATTTGACAAAGAGTAGAGATAGCAAGAATCCATGAAACTGGAAAATATCCAAAGGCCACGTGAAAATAATAAAAATACCTCAAAATGTGATGAAGGAGGAACTTGAGAATGCTGAGCTTGAGAAAAAAATTCTGTAATTTCAGTGAACGTTTGAATTTTAAACTTAGATATCATCATCATTTTAGGCTGAAAGAGCACTGTGCTCCAGAGAGCTTCCGTGATTTGTTTCCGATATATCAACACAGTTGATACTAGCATTCAGATCTCCTGTCCCCTAGGTCTCGGAGGCAACATTTTTGGAGCCATGTGTGGTAAACTCAAAGTCACTCTCTGTGATTAGGGTCAGTTGTACCTTTTTGTGACATACAGTCTCCCCTATGTGCTGAAGAACAAGAAACACAAGGTAGACCCTACTGCTCAAAAAAATAATTTCCCTCCAGCTGCCAGTGGGTCCAAATTGCTACTCTTGGAGAACATTTGTGTGGGTTTTTTTTTTTAACTTATTTTCATTTTCAAAATGCAAATAACATGTATGAGGAGTAATGTAAGTGAACACTGTGAGCCTGGAGAAAAGACAAAGATGAAAATAGGAATCGGAGAAGGAGCCACGTATTAAGGTGGCCTAAGAGCTCTAGTGTGTAACGTGAAAAGCAAAACATAAATATAGCAACAGACCTTTTATAAGCAGTTTGGTAAACGAGTTCATCTAAGCTGAAGAAATGATATGAACATGAGAA
>RCUC01127506.1:0-16194 GCA_003697995.1 Taxidea taxus jeffersonii
AGGAAGGGGGCTTCACAGTATTGGCAGGGGTTGGGGAGGGGGACCAAGAGGAGAGGACAGCTTCTGGCTCTCTTCCCCAGCTGCTGGGGGTTGGAGCTGGTTTTGGCACTATCTACTTGGTCTCGCTGGAGGTGGAAGGAGGAAGAGGAGGAGCAGCTAGGGATTTAGGATTCTTTCCTTGAGGAGTTAGGTTTCTTACTATTTGAAGAGAGGTCATGAGCCTGTGGTAAGGTTTCCAAAGGATGGACATGGTCAGGGTCTTTCTCTCTTGTCTACCCCCACCCCACAACTCCCTCCTGCTGCCTTGCTAGCACAACCCTACACGGCCTTTTGTGAGTAGAACTGGAATGAAGCCAGAGGCAGGGAAAGGAGAACTGTGGCCTTCGTCCTGCCCTCCAGCTTCCAGGAAAAGGACATAGTTGTTTTGCTAGGCAGGGAGAGGTGGGTAAGGAGAGTTCCAATCTCTCAGGTGTCCAGATGAGGCTGGTATTTTCCACCTGTTACTGGTCTGGGCCAGCCTCAGTCCCTCACCAGGCCGCACTGACTGCTAGTGTAGGTCAGCAGTTGGCCAAGTCCTGCTATATGAGAATGACCTGGAGGGCTTGCTAAACCCCAGCTTGCTGGACCCCACAGCAGAATTTCTAATTCTGCAGGTCTTGGGTAGGGCCAGTATTTTGCATTTCTGTCAAGTTCCCAGGAGATGCTCGAGCTGTTTTGAGAACCTCCAGGCACCTCATGCTCAGCGACTTGGTATCCCGAGGCAGTGACAGGGAGCTGGGCCACAGCTGGCAAGGCCCAACCTTAGAGGCACCAAAATACCCGGGAAGCTGCTGGAAATAGTCTTGTGGTGAGCCCCCTGTGCGGAGAAGTAAACTAAGGCACAGAGATCAGAGGCAGAGTTGAAAGAGGAGCCAGGATACTAGGGTCCAGTGGAGAGAAGATGGTGATGTAGCATCCCAAAACACAAGGGCTGTTCTAGGACCCTAGAGATCATCCTGGTGCTCGTGATAAAACCATAGAATGGGGAGGCTCAGAGAACCAGCCAAACAGAGACCTTCCCAGACTTGGGCAGGGTCTCCAGATTCCTGGCTGAGGGTCTTCTTCCCAGAAGCAGTTTGAGTGGTATCGGAATGGAGTGTGACCATCCAGGCCCTGACTACCTCGACCCATCAAGGATGCTTCGAGGAAACCAGAGCTCCTTCCTTTAGGGCCTGAGATCCTGCAGGCTGGTAAAGGGCAGGAAGGGTGGGGAAAGAGGGGTGACAGGATAAGCGAGGGTCTAAGGAGGGTGAGGGAAGAGTAGCAGGTAGTGGGGAGGAGCCCTGGGCAGAGGAAGGCAGACCCAGAATCAAGTCCCCTCTGGTTCTTGAGACTGTGGACTTTGCAAACTTCACGTACTGTTGGGAGGGGTATAGGGTAAAGCCAGGACAAGGTATTCTGGAGGCAGTGAGGCCCAAGGCAGAGCAGAGAGGATAGTGGGGTATCAAATGGACAGACCAATGAATGAATGTCCTACAGAGAGGAAAAGACAAGCCAGGCTGCACCTTCTTCACAAACGAGGTTAGGCAGGACTGGGCAGGCAGGGTACAGGAGCCCAGAAAGAGGGATTCAAGTCCCCCTCTCACAAACACACACACAACAGGGGACAGTGATGGGTCCCGAGGTTGGGGACAGAGAAGATAATGTGGTTCAACAGTGGACCTAGGGGATATCCTGCTGGGCTGGGAGGTCACTGGGCTAAGCCTAGTGAGAAGGACTGGTAAGGTAGATATTCTCTGAGGTGCTGGAAGGGTGCCTCCTTTAGTATGAGAAAACATGAAATAAATGAAACAGAACCGAGGAAACATCACCAGGTATGACAGCAAGCATCGGAGTCGGGCGACCACAGATGCAAGTACTTCCGGGACAGGACAGGAGTGGGAGCCTAAGGAGGGAGGGAAGTCCATGGCAGGGGAGCAGAGCTGGACAGGCCGTTCTGGGAGGGCTGAGGGATAGGCGTTAAAGCAAGCTTGGGGCACAGAAGAGGAAAACCTGGTCATGGGTCAGGGCCACTTGGTATGTTGGTGGGAACCAGCCAAGAAAAGGAGGCAGGAGGAGGGGAAGCTTTGGAGGAAGATGGTAACAGAGTGGATGGGTGGGAGGAGGGGAGTGAATAGACTGAGCCCAGAGAGAGAAAGGGGCTCAACCAAGAGCAAAGAATGGCAGAGAGGGTCTCACTCACCACTGGGGATGCAGAATCTGCTAGAGTCAGGAAACCAGCGTTCTGGTCCTGACTCTGCCTATAGTTTGCTGTGTGACCCTGGGTGAGCCACTCTCTTCTCTGGGGCCAATGTTTCATCTAAAAAGGTGAGGGGCTTTGACACAAAAGGACAGAAACTGTGTGATTCCTCTTACATGAACTACCTACGGAGGCACACTCATAGAGACAGAAAGTAGAATAGAGGTTACCAGGGACTTGGGGAGGGGGCAGGTGATTTATTGTTCAGTGGGTAGAGTTTCAGCTCGGGTGATTAAAAAGTTCTAGAAACGGAGAGTGGTGATGGTTGCATGGTTTCAAGTCTGGGTTAGGTAGTGGCATATTCCGGGTGTCCTGTACCCACAAAGAAAAGTCCCCAGTGGGGCAGTGGGTTTACACAGCAACCAGGACAAAGTTGGGCTGGGGGAATCTGATGGACCCAGGTCCTAGTCTAGGCTCGATGACCTCCCAGTTAGGTGTCTCTGGGATGAGCCCTGCACCTCAGTTTCCTGATCTGCACTAACCCCTGTCCTGCCAAGGTTGCCTCCCAGAGCCGTCTCTGAGAGGTATGAAGCAGCTGTGGGATAGGGGAGCAATTTCCAGATAGCAGAGTACTCTAGGTGGGGTGTGCAGAGGAAGATTATTAGAATGAGTGAAGAGGTAGTGGGAGCTTGAGGGGCTGGTATGGTTGGAAGGTGGAGGACATTCTAGATGGGAGGGGAGAGGGAGGAAGAGCCTGGAAGCTGGGTGGGCAAAAGGAGAACAGGCTGGGTGATGAAACCATGAAAGGTACATAGGGGTGTGTATGATGGAACCACCTGACAGTCAGCATGTGAGAGGGTAATGTCTTTGGGCCCTTCACTTTGTCAGCTGGGAAAGCAGCTGGGACAAGAGTATCCCTGGGAAGACCAAGAGGTGGGGTACATTTTGAGTTCATAGAAAGCGAGACCTCGAGGAGGTATTTTTAAACTGGTCAGCCTTTGGTGGGGAACAACCTGGGTGAGAAAGAGGGACAGGAATTGGATAGATGCCTTGTGCATGCAAGATCTAGGAGCCAATAATGTGCCAAAGTGGTCCGATTTTCATTTCAAATACAGACATCATTGTCCCCAGGAGGGTCTAGTTTGGCTCTGGGAAGAAGTCAGACATAAGAAACGTGAGGTTGTCCAGTTTAGGGTCAACCCGGGCAACTGGTCCCCCCCAACCCCCCACCAACTGATGCCAACACGATAGATCCAAGCCCAGTGATATGTAGGGGATCAGGACCCCCCAGGGTTCCTTGGGACTTTGGTGGGAGAGACTGCAGATGGTAGAAAAGGAAGAAGGATAGAGGAGGTCAGGGAGAAGGAAGAGGAGGAAGGTGCTGGGAGTCCAGTGGAGAAGCAGGAAGGGGAGAAAGGGAAGAAGGGCAGTGTTCCTTCCTGGGACCCCAAGGCTCCCAGGGGAACCCCCACTGTGGGTCAGGCAGTTTTCTGCTTTGGGAATGTTACCAAGACTTAAAAGGCATTTGAAGAAACAAACAAATTTAGAAATTACATTCCAAAAGAGTACAAGAGTTTTTACAAACCAACCCCCCCACCCCAAAAAAAGTAACACAACCAGTTACTAATTAAAATGCTAAAAATCAAACCAAACCAATATTTACACATAACATTTTCAACCCCATCAAGCCCCACGTCCAGAGGCTTCTGCAGGAACAGTGATGAGTGGCCTTGCACAGAGGCATGCAGGAAGCAGACACTCAAGGACTTTACTGAAAACCAAGATCTGGAGCCTCTGACACCAGCTGGGGGCCGGTTGGCCAGGCGCTGAGACAAGAAGATTGCGAGGACAGCGTTGGACGAAGACGATGGTAAGGCTGAGCGGTCCGCAGGCCTTGGGGTTCGGGTCTTATGAGGATTTCTCTCCAAGGCCGGGAGTGCAACCTCCCTGGTTCTCCATAGCTTGGGGAGGTGGCAGAAGGCCTCTGGTGGCATGTGGCCTGGTGTGAGTCCCCTCACCTGGTGATAACCTTGGAGGGACCCCCTGACCTTCTGAGTGGGAGCAGCAGCATCCCAGGGGAGACTGGCCCATGGCTCCAGGCACCTGCCTGTTCTGCCCACATAAGTCACTATGGCACAAGAGAGTGCCTGATCAGCCTGACATGGCTCTCACATTCTGCCCGTAGGGAATAGAGATGAAGGATCTAGGGTAACTTGTCCAGGTGACCCTGAAAGGGCAGAACTGGGGGCAGGTGGGAGTGCAGAGGTGTCTCCTGAGTCCTGGGGGCAAGCTCACAAAGCTGCTGGCATTTGGTCTTCCTGCATTCTGCAGACAAGCTGCTTCATTCTGGTATTTCCACTCTGGGCCCCCAGCCAGTGGCAGGAGGTCCACGTATCTGCGTGTGTGCGGGCAAGTGTGCAACCAATACGGGTTCACTGGCACCAAGGGAGAGGCCATCTGAGGCCTTGCCCCCACACTGCCATGAGCCACTGTGGCTCAGACAGCTCACATGGGGATGTGGGGAAGGGCAGACAGGGGAGCTGGGGCTGGAAGAGGGGCCAGGAGAGGCCATAAGGCTAAGGAAAGAGGCTGGTGAGAAGGCTGGCAGGTGGTGAGAGCTGAGGCAGGCTGGCAGACACTCTCACGTCCATGTGCAAAGCTGCAATAAACAACATTCTCGAAGTTCAGTCCTGTTTTCCTGTGAGTTCTCACTTGGGGAACTTGGAGAGATCGCCACGCTCTTGATAAGAGCCTTAGTAATCTGTGTTTGACTCATTTAAAAAAAAAAAAAAAAGGTTTCAGAGGGAGGGAGCAAAATGAGAGGGCAGATGGAGAATGTTTGGGAAGTGGGACGTTGGCCCAGCCCCCCATCCTGTCAGCGAGGGTTTGCAGACTGACTGCTAAGGGCTGACCAAGTACCAGGCAGTGAGTGAAAAGCAGTGCTCTGAGGCCAGATGGTCAGCAGAATTGGGAAGCAAGCTGCAGGTCTCCAGCTCTACTGGGGGCCCTCTAAACTTGACCAGGAGACTCGAGCTCAGCAGCTGAGCTGCCTTGTCTGTACGGGGGACCCCATGCCTGGCCATTGTGTTAGAAGCCTCACATTGTCCTAGTGGCAAGAATATATGTCTCGACCTCCAATAAATTACCTTAGGGACTTCAGGGTAAATTAAATTATTAAAATAAAGTAAAACCACCTTAAATATTTATAGTAAGAAAAACTCAAATAAACAACCGAGGCAAGAAATGTGTTTCCAGGCCCCTGTTCACTGCTGTGTCCTGGGGGCACCGGCCTCTTGGGGGTACTCCTTGGCCTGGCATGGCCAGTTGGGAGTCTCTCATTGGGAATAGCTTTGCCCTCTACCAGCCACAGGATGTAAACACAGTGGAGATGTGGCGCCCCCTTCAGGGTGCTGGGGAAAGAGGCCCAACGATCAAGGCAGTGGGCATTTAGGCAATTTATCTGTGCACCAGATCTTGAAACTGACTCTACCTATTTCTGTCCTGGGAAGGTTGGTGCCTGCCATCCCCCACCCCCCACCCAATCACCTTGATGAAGGGGGCAGTTCCAGTGACTACCCAACCCTGAGCCCAACACGTTTCCACCTCATCTTCCAGTCCTTGCTGCATCCAGGCTATGGGCAGGGAGATCCAGCGCCCCAGGATTCCAGGCTGATACTGGCCCTGGCTACTGCCCTATCATACCCCCTAGAGCCACAGCAATCCAGAGCAGCGGGGCTGGGAGGAGGAAGCCGTGGAAGGAAGGAAGGGACGGGGAGGATGCCCAGCTCAGTTCCACCAGGAACCCCACGTTGAATCCTATGGCAGAGCCTGTTCTTGTCATGGTGTTTCCTGCCCGTGAAGGAGGACATGGTTGGCAGGGAACATCTCTGTGAGCCCTTTTCCCTGAGGAGCACAGCCAGAAGTGTATCCTTTCCTTGGCTCTTCTGAGAAGTGGGTGTGGGCAGAACCAGGTGAGGCTCTCCCAACGGACTGGCTCCCAAGGGATCTCTCTGGAGCCACCTCTGAAGCCTAGTTGTGGTCTTTCTCCCACTTGCTGCCTTCCCTTGGAAGTCAGAGATCACCACCCAGCAGTCAGCAGGAGACCCCGCTTTACCTGGATGGGAAAGCTGTTCTCTGGCAGTGGTGTAGCGGCTGAACCTCCAAGGTGAGACAATGCCGAGGGCATGGGCCCCCAGCCTCACCTCCTCTCTGCTGGTTCCCTTCGGCGATCTGGGGACTGGGCTGGTTGAGGTGGGGAGCCTGGCTGCTCTGTCATTCGCTGGGGGGAGCTGCCCTCTCTTCCCCACCCCAGCTGGACTCCGAAGAATGCAGCCGGCACTTGGAAGGAGAGTGGCGGAGGGCAGAGCGGGACGGCCGGGCGAAGCAGGAGGTAAGAGACTGGGTGCTACAGTCACATACAGCATCCTAGGAGAAGGGAGGATGAAGTCAGGAGGAGCTAAGAGGCACTGACTACCCAGGGGCTATGTGGTCGGCCAGGAAAGGAATTTGGACCCAGCTGTGCCTGGGGACCAGTTCCCGGGACTGTGGCCCCTCTCTGGACCAATTTCTTTAAATCGTTTTTCTCCCATTAGAGTATTCATAAATAACATTCCAGAATGTAATGAATTCTGGGGTATACAGAGAAGAAAGTGGATACTGTCCAAAGGTAAATTCTCAACATTGCACAAGCATACGCTTATCAAAATGACATCACCTCCTACTGCCTATTCTGTAGCTGCAAAACATAAACACTTTCCTGTCACTATGTAGACCTAGATTTCCTTCTTTTTAGTGGCTATATACTACTCTACTGAATGGAAATTCCTTATTTATCCAATTCATACTTTATGTGCATTTTAGGTAGTTTGTCATTTTTTTTTCTTACTATTATCAACACACCAGCAATAATGGCTAGAAGTGCTCCTATAGAACTAGATTGCTTGGCTCAAATCCCAGCCCTGTCACTTACTCTCTTGGGTAAGTTGCTTAACCTCTCTGAACCTTGATTTCCTTCTAAGATGAAGGACATGATATCTTTCTCAAAATTGTTGTGAGGGTCAAATCAAATATAATATGCAAAGCATTTGGCATAGTGCCTATGAAGTATTCAATAAATGTTAGCAATTTTTCTTTTTTTTTTTAAGATTTTATTTATTAATTTGTCAGAGAGAGAGAAAGAGGGAGCACTACCAGGGGGTGCAGCAGGCAGAGGGAGAAGCAGGCTCCTTACTGAGCAAGGAGCCTGATGCAGGGCTCAATCTCAGGACCCTGGGATCATTACCTGAGCCAAAGGCAGATGCTTAATGACTGAGCCAGCCAGGTATCCCAATATTAGCAATTTTTATTAATAATGCCATGCATTTATTTATACAAGTATATTCTCCCACCTCTGTGAATATTTCCATAGGTTACACTCTTAGAAGAACTACCGGGTTAACATGCCCATTTTACATACTGAAAAATACTTGGCTCAATTTTAAAATCAATATTCAAGGGGTGCCTGGATGTCTCAGTGGGTAAAGCCTCTGCCTTCTGCTCAGGTTGTGATCTCAGGGTCCTGGGATTGAGCCCCACATCTGGCTCTCTGCTCAATGGGGAGCGTGTTTCCCCCCTCTCTCTGCCTGCCTCTCTGCCTACTTGTGATCTCTCTCTGTGTCAAATAAATAAATAAAAATCTTAAAATAAATAGGGGCACCTGGATGGCTCACTGGGTTAAAGCCTCTGCCTTCGGCACAGGTCATGATCCTAGGGTCCTGGGATCGAGCCCCACATCGGGCTCTCTGCTCAGCAGGGAGCCTGCTTCCTCCTCTCTCTATCTCTGCCTGCCTCTCTGCCTACTTGTGATCTCTGTCAAATAAATAAAATCAATCTTAAAAAAAAATCTTAAAATAAATAAATAAAATAAAATCAATATTCAAAATACAGCCAGCTTGTACCTGCGTCTCTTGATGTATATATGGTCCCATGGATGTGATGGTTAATTTTATGTGTCAACTTGACTGGGCCACAGGGTGCCCAAATATCTAGTCACACATTACCCTGAGAGTTTCTGTGAGGTTGCTTTTGGAGCAGATAGCCTTCTCTCATGTGGGTGGGCCTCATCTAATCAGTCAAAGGTCGGAATAGAACAAAAGGGTTGACTCTCCCAGAATAAGAAAGAATTCTTCCTGCCCGGTGGCCTTAGGACGGGAACTACATTAGCTACGTGTGCTATACTGGAATGACATCACTGGCTCTCCCGGTTCTCAGGTTTTTGAGCTCAGATTGGAATAAACCATCAGCTCTCCTGGGTCTCCAGCTTGCTCTACCTTACTCTGTAATCTTAGGACAGGTCAATCTCCATGATTGTGGGAGCCACTTCCATATAATAAATCTGTCTTTCTCTATACACACAAGTACACAGACACAAAGACACACAGACACACACACATGCATACAGCCTATTGGTTTAAAAAAATTTTAAGTATAGCCATGGGGCTTGAACTCACAACCCTGAGATCAAAAGTTCCATGCTCCACTGAATGAGCCAACCAGGTGCCTCACTGTCTTTCAAAACAGTGTGCCCAATTTCTACAGCCTCTACTAGTATGTGGTTAGTGTTTTTTGTTTGTTTGTTTTTTAAAAATTTTTTTATTTTGTGTGTGTGTGTGTGTTTTTAAAGATATTTATTTATTTGAGCAAAAGAGAGAGAGAGTATGCACAACGGAGAGCACAGGCAGAGGGGGAAGGGCAGAGGATGAGGGAGGAGCAGAGTCCCTGCTTATTGGGGTGTCTGACATGGGGTTTGATCCCAGAACCCCAGGATCACGACCTTTACCAAAGGCAGATGCTTAACTGACTAAGCCACCCAGGTGCCCCTGTGGTTAATGTTTTATTTATCTATACTCTCAACCAGCTGTCCATACTTAAAAATTTTCTTTCAGTTTAATGTACATACTGAACATATGATAAAAATATGCCTTACTGAATTCTCACAGGCTAAACACACCCACTGTATTAGGGTTCTCTAGAGAAACAGAACCAATAGGCTGTGTGTGCGTGTGTGTGTGTGTCTGTGTACATACGTGTGTATAGATGAAAATCGAGAAGGAGGCAAACCATAAGGGACGCTGAACTCTAGGAAACAAACGGAGGGTTGCTGGAGGGGAGGAGGGTGGGAGATGGGGTAACTGGGTGATAGGCATTAAGGAGGGCACATGGGGGCACCTGGGTGGCTCAGTGGGTTTAGCCTCTGCCTTCGGCTCAGGTCATGATCTCAGGGTCCTGGGATCGAGCCCCACATCGGGCTCTTTGCTCAGCAGGGAGCCTGCTTCCTCCTCTCTCTCTGCCTGCCTCTGCCTACTTGTGATCTCTCTCTGCCAAATAAATAAATAAATAATCTTAAAAAAAAAAAAAAAAGGAGGGCACATGATGTAATGAGCACTGGGTGTTATATACAACTGATGAAAAGATTAAATTCTACCTCTGAAAAAAATTGTTTTAATCTTTAAAAAAAAGATAATTTGGCAACATTTATCAAATGTCTTTGAAATTTTTATATTCTTGGGGCACCTGGGTGGCTCAGTGGGTTAAGCCTCTGCCTTCGGCTCAGGTCATGATCTCAGGGTCCTGGGATCGAGCCCCACATCGGGCTCTCTGCTCAGCAGGGAGCCTGCTTCTCTCTCTCGCTGCCTGCCTCTCTGCCTGCTTGTGATCTCTGTCTGTCAAATAAATAATAAAATCTTTAAAAAAAAAAAAGAAATTTTTAAATTCTTTAATCCTATAATCCCACTGTTGCAACTTAAACCTAAGGAAATAATCCAAAATGTGGACACATGTTTTTGTACCAAGATGTCCTCCATAGCATTATGTATGGTAGGGAAAACCTAGAAACCACCTAAACATACAATACATACAAATGGGTTAGGCCTAGCCCATGCCACCTCTCTTCGCCCCCACTTGTGACTTTCACTGAGTGCACCGCAGGCCCTGTGATACCACCCCTGACCACAGCTAATTAGACCATGGGGGTACACTGGGCCCAAGTTAAACAATCACAGTTTCTTCTTTCTTCTAGGAACGTGGAATTGGGACAGAGGGATCTGAGTCAGTCTCTCTTAGGTGCTTGAACTAGAAGATGTTATAAAAAGCAAAGCTGGGACCACACATGTAAATGCAGCAGAGGGACAGAGGAAGAAATCGGACATCAGAGAAAACAAAGCTCAAGGGAGAGGAGAGGGAGACAGAGAAGTTGCTGAGGCCTTTGCGTCCTTGTGCTTGGATCCATAAAATAACTCACTATTTCCCTTTCTGGAAAACTAACTTAAACGCATTCTTTGACTAACATGCAAATAATCCCGAACCAAATCTGAAATTGTTATCAGGAGTGGGATGTGCAGCAAAAGATTCTAGAGAAAATGAAAGCACTTAGGCACAGAGTCTTAGGGGGCTGGGCAGGGGTATGCTAGAAAATGTTTAATAACTAATTTTCCAGGAGTGAGGGGAAAAGCCCAGATCTGGAGCATTTGTCAATTTCCATGGTCTAAGTCCTCCCACTACGGCCAATCTCAAGGTGCCAAGGTGTTTTACTGAACACAGAGATGCACATGATGAGCTCTCATGGACCACATCAGCTGGCCCCAGCACACTGATACAGGAGAGCAGTTAGTGTTCCCTGGGGCGGATGCTAGTGATCTCTGCCACGTGCAGGCAAAGCAGCTAGTGAAGCCTCACTCACTTGTCTCTTGCTATTCAGACCGTGTGTCCATCAGGTCTGTTGTTCCAAGTCTGGGGCCTTCTAACCCCCATTCCTTCCATCCATCCATCCACTTATTTATTCCTTTATAAGTGGGCTCTACATCCAACATGGAGCTTGGACTCACAACTGTAAGACCAAGAGTCACATGCTCTACTGACTGAGCCATCCAGGCGCCCCCCCCAACCCCTCTTTCCAGACCAGCAAAAGGACTTAATGAAATATACAACCATATTCCTGAGTTTGAAAACCAAGAGAGTTTGGACCTTCTAAGTCAACTTCCCCGCTCCCAAGAAAAAGAATAGACCCCCCACCCACCTACCTCATTGGGAAGGGCTGTGGCTCCATCTCCGTCCCGAGGGACACCATCTTTCCCCACCTGGGGGAGCACCGAGAGTCTCACCTCCTCACTGCCGCCCGACTTGGCTGTCTTCTTGTTCAGGATCCTGGCCATGCCCTCCGCCTGATGGTAGCTGGCTGGGGAGAGGGGCTCTGGCTTCTTGGTGCTCTCCTCCCCGGCCGCAGACGTGGGGCTTGGGGCCCGGCCACACACATTGCGGAAGAACTCCTGCACGATGCCGTACTTTGGGGGTTCGGGCTTGGCCCGGGCTTCAGACATGCCCAGTTTCCAGACAGACTCTGTGCTTCCCGAGTGCTCCACCACACTGAAGAGGCTGGACAGCCCATCGTTGATGTTCCTCAACACGGGGCTATCCCGCGTGGTGGTGGAGCGGGCCCAGGCCGAGCCATTCTGCTTGCCCTGGTGCAGGTTCCAGAGGCTGCGGTCCTTGGCGCTGTCCAGCTTGGACACAGAGCGCCTCTGGAGCTTCGGCGACCCGTACTTGGGGGAGCAGCACGGCCGCTCGATGCGCGAGTGCACCTTGTCCAGGGAGGAGGAGATCTGCTTGCTACGCACAGACACCAGTGAGGAGCTGCGGGGTGACCAGCTCTTGCCGTGGAGACTGCTGCGGGGTGGGTCGGTCTGCAGGCCCACGCTGACAGTGCGGATGGTCTGCGTGCCCACGCTGGCCAGGCCCACTGTCTGGCTGGACGTGTTCTTGACCTTCCTCTCCAGGGAGCCTGAGCGCATGGCCTGGCGCACACAGTTGGTGATCTCCTTCATGTCGTCGCTCATGTTGCCAGACATCTCAAAGTCGTGCAGGGTGGCTGGGAAGCTGGAGCCCGGCGCTGCAGGGCCGCCCCCCGAGCCCACGTCTATGCGCTGCCGGGAGAAGTTGCAGAGCCAGCGGCTATAGGAGCTCTCGGCCAGCCCGTTGGCCTCAGCTGACTCTTTGGGCTTGGCCGTGGTGAAGAGGAATCCAGGCTCGATGATGATCTTGCCCTCCCTGTCGTGGACCACGGGGACGCCCAGGCGCCGGGCCACCGGGGGGCTGTAGTACACACGGATGCCCGTCTTGTCAGGAGCCGTGTAGCTGCGCTGCATCTGCCTCCCCGTGGGCTCCTGGCAGCCCAGGGGGCCCAGGCGGTTGCAGTCCTGTGGCGAGAGCCCTGGCTGCTCTTGGCCTTCCTTCTCCGGGTCCACTGGCTGGGGGCCCACAAAGGCAAAGGTGGGGCTGTTGGGCAGCTTCTTACCCCGGGCCGCATCCCCGGCAAGGTAGGGGGAGCAGTCAAGCAAACTTTCAAATTCAGACATGGAGGAAACAGATTTGGTCCTGGGAGGAGTGGAGGAGAAAAGAGCAGTGTTAGTGGGAGAAAACAGACAAGGAGCAGACGCTTTGCTCTTCCTCCCTGGTCCCCGCACTGCACGAGGGCTAGGGCCACGACCATCTGGCTCACCTCTCATGGAAGACACTGTTGGTGCCCAGCCCCATGCCACCTCGGCACCCACCACTATGTACCCAACACACAACACTGTGAACACCTGCTACTCTCCGCCAAAGGCTTTTCTGTGCCTGCAAGGGCACACTTGGCCTCCATGGAGAAGAAGCTACAAATATCACAGAGCCTGGCCCCTAGACACAGCCCTCAAGAATGGGCAGATCTCGTGGATCAGGACCTGGCCTCCTTGGTCCGTGGGTGGGAGAACTGCGTTGCCCGTTCTGCTCTGGCTCCCAGAGTTCCTCGGCAAAATGGAGCTTCGGTTGTCCACAGAATGACAACATCCCCCTTTACTGGCTGCCTTCCCTTCCCTGTGTCACTTCCAGGGTTTCCCAAATCCCTTCTCTAATAAACCATTTGCGCTCAGATCCTTGTCTCGAGATCTTTGAGACAAGTTCTTGAATCCTGTGTCTGCTTTTGGGGAACCCAAGTAAGATGTCACCATGTCTAGCACAGACATGGCACGTGTTGTCTGATGACTGGAAGTGCCAGGCAGACCTAAGTGCATCTCAGAGGCCAGATCATTTGGCCCTCTAGGAACTCTAGCAGACAGCTCCTATTATCCCCACTCAAGACAGATGGCAAGTATCAGCCAATGTCACACTCTAGGAAATGGCAGAGTGGGAGTTCATACCCGCCCTCTGACTCCAGAACATACCCTCCTACCCCAGACCGCCTGGCATGAGGTTGCTCTGATGGCTCTGATGGGGTTCTGTTGCCCTTGTTCTATTCATGGGTTTCCTAAGAGTGCAGACATGTCCCCAACAGCCTTGGGGTCTCCATGGCCATAGCACAGGGCCGGGCCCAGAAGAAACTGCACAGTAATCCCAGAACGGAAGCCCAGCCTGATTCTCCTAACTCCAGATATCGGGAGAAGGAACGCTAAGAGGAGATGAACAGTTTCTTTCAAAGCTAGGATATATGCAGCCCCGGGTTTTCATGCATGTCCACTATCAAACAAACAAGAAAAATCACGGGCTGGAATTCTCATTGTCCCTAGCTTCCTGGCTCCTGGGTGGCTTTGGTTCCACAGAAACCATATCCCAGGGTTCTCCCAGCTCCACTGAGATGTTATGGTGGGCACAGGGGGGCAAAGGAAAAAAGACAGGCAAAGGGGTGGAGCAGGGAGAGGCATCTAAAGGACGAGGCAGGGGAGGGGCTGCAGGGCAGGGCAGGGGGAGGATGCCAGCACCTTTTTAAGGCGGTGCCCCCAAGGTCAGCTTCAGAAACTGCCTCCTTGTCCAGAATCTTCTCGCTCTGTGTCTGTCAAGGAAGAGAGGAAGGGTGAGTTCTGGCCACCAGTGCACCAAGGGAAGGGGACAAGAAGTCAGTGCAAGACGACCTGGGATCCCATGCCCGAGTCTCCTCTTATAGAACAGGAGTGATGTCAGCACCGATCTGGAATGCCTGTTGGTCAGTTTCTGGCTATAGTGGGTCTGACACTCCCTTCATAGGTATGTGATCCAAGCTTGGCCAATCAGTGCTCCAAGAGAAAACCCCAAGGAAAGAGGCTTTTTATTATTTATTTATTTATTTACTTGACAGAGAGAGAGAGATGGTGAGAGAGGGACTATAAGCAAGCAGGGGGAGTAGGAGGAGAAGCAGGCTTCCCGCTAAGCAGGGAGCCCAAGGCGGAGCCGATCCCACAACCCTGGGATCATGACCGAGCCGAAGGCAGATGTTTCATGACTGAGCCACCCAGGCACGCTGGAAAGAGTATTTTTAGAAGTTTTTCTGAATGCGGTAACGTCAAGAAAGCAGCTGGTGTCCACCGTTCAGTTGGTGGTAACAGCAGTGACCTCAAGATTCCTGCTCAGGGCTTGTCTCCCCCCTAATTCCAGAGCAGGTCCCCTGGGACTTGTACCTGTTTTTCTGAACCTGCATCACCAGCCCTCTTGGGCACCCATTAAATACTCTCCTGCCTCAGTTCCCCACAGTTAGTGTTTGTGGCTTACAACCAAATCTCCTAACATGCCACTTCCTTGGGCTGCTCTGAGCAAAGAGCTGGTCCGGTCACTGTTTGGTGCTGAGAATGTTACTATATGGATAAGGCTGCTGAAGCTTAGGAGCAAATTTCACCAAAATGACCTAACCGGTCTCCACAGAGAGGCTGTTCTAAATGAGAATGTGATTCTCATTTTACCACCGAGGAAACTGGAGCCCAGAGAGGGAGAGTGACTCCCTCAAGACCACACAGCTATTCAGTGGCCTGGTTTTTAGAAAGGCACAGCTGAAACCAAGAGAGAGCAAGTGCCTGGCCAAGAACACAGAGACAGCCGGTCTCTCTCCCAGGCATGGAAGGACAGAGCTGACAGAGGGCACCTCACAAGTCCCCAGCCTTCGGCTGGAATGACAGGGTAGAGATCCCAGAAATGAGGAGGAGGAGGAGGAGGAGGGCAGAGTTAGCCTCCTCCCTATCACATCGCCCCCAAGTGAGGGAACCTGGCAGTGGGACCAGGAGCCAAGAGAACACAGAGGGCCTGCTACCCTGCTTACCTCTTTCCAGCTGTTGTCCTGCTTCTCCAAGTCTGAGTGCTTCAGGATCCAAGGTTCAGCAGCCTTCTGCAGCTGGGCAAGGGTAAAAAGGAGGGTCAGTGGCAGGCAAGGCTGGTGAGTGGGGCCTCACTCTGTGCAGGGCCAGTCCCCAGGCTATGCTCATAGCCTGGATGACCCAGTTGTGGATGAGGAAACCATCTTCCCAGCAGGCAGTAGCTCCGAGCCACCAAAAGATGGATTTGGAAGATGACCACGAAAGCAACCACTTACAGGTATCCTTATGGATGCCCTCCCATCTGCTCCAGTCCCTGCTGTCACTACTGGGCTACTTCATGCTGCAGTTCCTCGGCTGGCTAGGTCAGTGAAGCCACAGCTGAACGAGCAAGGTGGGGACTTCACCGCTAGAAATGAGGCCAGCCTCTACACTCTGCCCTAAACAGCTCTCTATGCAAGAGGCGAGAAAGTATAAACAATATGTAACTTATAATTATGTTATTGATAAAACACCAAAATGATCTCTGTGAATATAAATTTAAGTGGCAAGAAGGGGAAGGAATGGGCTGGAGTATGCTTTTGCACTATTTGGGTCTTATATAAAGATGAAGTCCTGATTTATGTAATTAAAAGAAAAAGTAAAACCAAGGAAAAGAGTCAACATAAAGAGTGGTGCAATAGCCAAACTATGGAAAGAACCTAAATGTCCATCAACAGATGAATGGATAAAGATGTGGTATATATACACACAATGGAATACTATGCAGCCATCAAAAAGCACAAAATCTTGCCATTTGCAATGATGTGGCTGGAACTAAAGGGTATTATGCTGAGCAAAATAAGTCAACCAGAGAAAGGCAATTATCATATGATCTCTCTGACAGGAATTTGAGAGGCAGGGCCGGGGGACTGT
>RCUC01127507.1:0-13840 GCA_003697995.1 Taxidea taxus jeffersonii
CTGCTGTTGAGCAAAAATGATAGTGTAGAAGGCCCCTCAGGAGACCCTTCTCTCTACCCACGACAGCTGATTACCCCATACATCCCCTGTGGCTAACCGCTCCTGGCCTCATGGAATTTCCCTGGGCTTCACCTGCAGTGAGAACTCTGCCTCTCTTCTCTCTGCCTCTCTCTTCTTCTGTCCCCATGGTCGCAGGTCCGAACTCCCCAGCGATGCCACGACTCTGCGGGCTGACTTGTTGTACGGCGTGCCTCACTGTGGTTCCTCTCTTCCCAGAATGCTTCTTCTTGGGCCCACCCCCACCTCGTTTCTTCCTCCAGACATGATAGGCACTCCTAAGTCTCACCAGTCTTCTGAGATGCCATGTTCTAGCCATGCCAAGAGCGAGAGCTTCTCTTTAATCAGAAAAGCAGAAGTTAGAGTTATTAACAGGAGAGTCACATCCCAATGGAAGTGGGGGGTCTAAGAAGAGTCATTAGCTGAATGAATCAGAGTGGGATTGAGGAAAGGAAAGGGATTGAGATTGGGGAGAGGGAGAACAGTTGGGAGATGACTGTCCTAATCCAGGAGAAGGATGGCAAGGGCCCATGCTAGAGCTGAAGCTGTGGGATGAAGGGACAAGGAAGCACCCAAGAGATGACTAGGAAGGCGGACTGAGGTTTAGAAGCACACTGAGACTGGGGGGTGGCAAGAGGAGGACGCAGGGCCACATCCCAGGTTTCCAGCTTCCACGGCGTCTTGGACTGCCTGAACCCACCTGCTGGCCTCCCTCCCCCCAGCCCCACCAAGTTGCAAGGCTGCTCGGCCCTTCCAATCTACTTGGAAGGAATGTGGAGTTACATTTAATTAAAAGTATCTACACAGAAACGAGATTAATTAAGTCTCTTTTACCCAGGAGCCCTCTCTTTGTGTTCACTTAAATGAGGTTTTAAATGTTGTCTCAATGTTATATCTGGGCAAGATTTCTCCAGACAACACTTCGCGTGGTTCCAAGGCTCCTGCGTAGCTGGCTGGAAATTATTTAGTGATGAGAACAATCCAAGGGCAGTCTTCTCCCCCCTCAGTCAGCTGAGCTCCAGGCAGGTGGGGACCTTGGGCCACAGAAAGTCGAGTTTTATAATGAAATGGAGGGAAGTTCTCACAGGCAAGAGCTAACTCCCAAAGCCACCTCTTGATGCCAAAGATAGACATCAAGAACAGGTGGTCTGGAATGGTCTTCCGAGTCATGTTTATGGAGGACTCACCTGATCCAGGTGGTTCTGAATACCAACATAGCCTCCTAGAGCCAAGTGGCTGCGGCAGCGCCACCTACAGGCAAGACGTCTCTCCCAGTCAGTGTTTGTTAATAAGATTCCTCAGGGGAGCTGGGGCCTGGCTGGGCTGAGCCTAGGGGAACCAGCTCAGCCACCACCTTCACTATCCATCTGCAGGCTGCTGACCTCTACCGTGCTGTCTTTTCTTAAAACTAATATTCCCGAAGTGTTCAGCAAGCTGGGTCACTTTGGGGAGGTACTGGTGGGAAACGGGAGGTGTGGAGCGCATGCCGGGCATTTCCCATTGCATAGATAGGGCCAAGCATACAAGCCCACTATGAGGCCCGTGGTGGGACAGGACAGAGACAGGTCAGGTGTAGACCCCATCACTACTTAGCCTCTGAACAGGTGCCCACTAATGAGCCCAAGGAGGTCTGGAGCCTTAAACAGGTCCTTGACCTTGTATGGCCTAATTAGGAAAAAGGTCTACACACAGACTGATCATTCCTGCCTCTGGGTTCTATCATTAAAACACCAAGGCCGGGGGTGGGGTGAGGGGCACCTGGGTGTCTCAGTTGGCTAAGCAACTGCCTTCCGCTCAGGTCATGATCCTGAAGTCCCAAGATCAAGTCTGTATCAGGCTCCCTGTTCAGCGGGGAGTCTGCTTCGCCCTTTGCTCCTCCCCCATCTCATGCAAACATGTGCGTGCTCTCTCTCTCTCTTTCAAATAAATAATCTTTAAAAACACATACACACACCCACAAAGGGGATGTCTCCCTGTTTGATCAGATGGTGCCTTTTGTAAGGAAAAATTTTGTAGGAATATTTAGTTTTATCTGTGTTGCCCAGACTTGCATCATTACTAATTTCATTTGATAAGCATGTATTGAACACCAAAAGGAGGGCGAGGCATTGTGTCAGATACTAAATCTAGAAGACCCCTCGTTCTTAGTCTCTCACAGTCTCCAGGAACACTGATGGGCCCCCAGCATTACAGAGGACAGGATCCACACTAGGAAAAGCCCCCCATGGCCACAGAACTGTGGGGACAGAGAAGAGGGGCATCAAGTCTGACCCGCGGCTGGGGTATCTTAGAGAATGTCCCAGGAAGAGTGTCTGTCAAGGCTTACCAGAGGAGGGGCTGTGATCCAGACAGAGGAGGACAAGTTCCAAAAGGTGGAAACCTTTTGGTCCCTTGACTTTGCTTAGCCAAGGCACTTGGAGCAGCGTGGGCCCCAGCAAGAACCTGGAGGTGGGACCCCACGACTTGGCTTCAAACCCAGTTCTGCCACTGGCCGGTGAGTAAGGCTCTGAGCCCATGGCTTCCTCATCTGTAAAACGAAGGAAATAATTCAGTAAGTGTTTCAAAGGGTTTTGTAGGATCAGATGAAACAATTCCTGAGACTCGCCCATGCCTGGCTCTCCAGAAATCTGAATTTCCCTCCTCACCTCTTGTTCTGCCCCATAAGAAGCATTGTTGTCATCAGATGTGTTATTTCCGCGCAACAGAACTGATTCTGGCAGATTTAAGCAGAAAATGAATTTATTTAAAAGATGTCCAGTGGCTCCCAGTTATCAGGAAGGTCATCGTGAAATGAGACTTGGAAAATGGGTGAAGGGAGGATCGACTTTGGGCCAGGAGCACCAGCAAAATCACAGAATAGATCTCCTGTCCCACAGACAGAACCACCCACCAGTCCCACGAGTGGCCATCCCTGGAATCATCTGTTCCCGCCACCAACACCTGCCTCCTTCGTGGGTCAGCTGAAGTGGGAGGGCCAGACTGGCCCAGCCAGGGGCATATGCCAGCCCTGCTTGGAAAGCAAGTAGCTGGAATTTTCCATTCCTTTAGAAGAAAGCACACTCTGCCTCCCACCAAGACTCAGATGATGGGGAAATTCCCATACTATGAGCAAAGCATCTGGGGTGCTGCTGAGCCCCACAAAGGAAAGAAACAGCCAATGCCCACCACAGTCCTCCACCACCCATGTTCTCTTCTCCACAGTAGCCTCCCCAGGGATGGACCACCGGCAGCTGCCCTCATGGAGGGGACACTCTCCAGGGGGTGGCTGGAGCACCGGCCCCAGGAGGATGGGGTTCTCCAGCTCAGAGAGGGCTGCCGCCACACCTGCTGCTGTCACTATCCCCCCTACCTTCTGAGACTCACTCCAGAGCCCCAGCCCATTGATATGGTGAGCACGAGCCTCCTGTAGCCAAAGATTAATTGGTGGGGGATTGGGAGATTTCTCTTCCATAACAATGGGCTTTTCTGCTCCTACTAATAAGATGCCAATTAGGATATTTACATTTTGGGTTCAACCTGAAGTTATGCCCACTTTCCAGGAAGTGGACCAGAGGGGTGGAGTCTTCAAGTTGGCTGGTGGGGGGTGGGGAGACATCAGGGTGGCCCTCACTGGGTGACAATGAGCCGCTCCCTGGGACACTGGGAGGAAGGCTGTTAGCTGGGGGGCAGGATGCAAATGAAGCCTAGTCCCCCAACCCATTCTTTCCATTAGGTTCCAACTCCTTTGAGTGGCTTCAGACAGTGTCTTATTACATAGGCCAAATGCTGTTTCAGGAAAGAAAAGAAAAAAGAAAAACTCTATTAGACGCAAGAAGTCAATTCTATTTCCTTTCCACTCTTTCTTTATTGCCCTTGTCTCTTCCTTCAGACCACACCCAATGTCACCTTTCCTATCCCCGTCCCTGGAAGAAGCCCAGGACAGGGAAGCAGGACAGCTGACACGTGGTCACTGGTCCTGCCTTGGCCACTTCTGTTCTCACTCTCTTTATAGAGTGCTTTCATACCCATTGTCCATTTAACACAAAGGGTTGCAGCGTCTCTGGGGGGAATGCAGGATTTGTGGGGAGTTGGGCTCTCTGCCTGGACCCTCCCTCCACAGGGAAACCAGAGCACTCTCCAGCCTGTGAAGGAGCCTGATGAACTCAGGAATTAAGGGGCATATGTCACAGGCAGACACTTGGTCACGCACTGTCCTGTTCCATTTGCTAATTGTTTCCTGCCCGTGCGCCCTGCTTTCCTGGCCAGCCCGCACACATCTCAAGGGCATGGACTGCAGCTTCCAATTCTCTGCTAAGCCCACGGTTCCAAGCATCATAGTGAGGGCCCAGTCCACATCCACCCATTGGCTGAGTTTTGCAGCATCCCTACGGACCTGACCCTTCTTCTGAGGGAGGAGCCCTTCCCCAGGATGATGGATGGGGTGACGGAGTTTGGAGCGGGGAGACCGGAGCTGGACTCCCTGCGGATACGGACTGGCTTCCCTGCTCCTGCTTCATGACCTGGGCCCGTGTGCTGTGGCTGCTGTGGTTACAACAGATGTTGCCAGCTGGGGTTGCTTAAAACAACAGGAAGGGATTCTCTGGGCATTCCAGGGGTCTGAAGTTTTGAAATCAACACCACAGGGGCTGAAATCGAGGAGTCCCTCCAGTTTTGGGGAGTCTGTGGCTTGCCTCTACCAGCCTCCAGGGGTTGTGGGGACTCCTTGGCTTGTAGCCACAACACTCCAATCTTCAAGGCCAGCATGCTCCAGTCTCTCCCTACTCTGTGTTCACATTGCCGTGTGTGTGTATGTGTGTGTGTGTGTGTGTGTGTGTGTGTGTGTGTGTGTGTGTAACCTCCTTCTAAGGACACTTCTGGCTGCATCTAGGGTCCACCAGAGAAAATCCAGCATAACCTGCCCATCTCAAAATCCTTCACTGAAGCACGTCTGCAAAGACCGTTTTTCCAAATAAGAAAACATTCACAGGCTTCCAAGCTTACGACCTGACATCTTCAGGGACATATTCGCCTACTGGCCTCCAGCCCCCTGCTACCTCTCCTGATCTGGGACAAGTGTCCTAGGGTCCCAGAGCAGCTTCTCAGAGTCTCGGTTATCCCTTCTGCGGGACAGGAATGATGTCCCCCCATCTGCTGACTTCACAGAGTGGTGGTAAGGACCAAAAGGTAATACATAGATTGAAAGCATTTTCTGAGCCATAAAGTCCCACACAAACGCAAGACAATATTATTGCGCCGGGAGAGTGGCAAGTTCAGCACTTGAGAGAACTATCAGATTTTAATACGTGTGAGGGAATAGGAAACCAATGTTATTCAAAAACCTCATTTACAACCCCCAACAAAGCCTCCTGCCCTGCCTACCTCCACTCTCCCTGGTGGCTGTAGGGGTGTGACAGAGGCCTGTCTTGGGGGTGGCTTTGTGGCCTGAAAACAAATCATTCTTCACAGCTTGCTCCCAAGTCCAATAAGCCAGAAGGAATTGGTAGAGAGATTTAACGATATGTATTTCAAGAAGAAGATGAAAATGTGTCTACTTTTAAGAGATGCAGTAAAAGTGCATCAGCCCCACAATAAACTTTGCAGCGAAGATGCATAGAGGGGAAACATAGAACTCAGTCAGGACAGTAATGTCTCATTTATAGGGAAATCCTCTCCGAGATCTATTAGAATTTGGCCCCCACCCATGCCCTATCACACTTCTTTTATCACACACTTTTGCTTCTGTAAACTGGGGGTCTTGCCCCTCCAGCTCCCTCCAGCCTCTGCAGGAAGCCTGATGGCTCAAAGGCAGCCTGACCCTTGGCTCCCCCTTTGAAGTCCCTAAGACATGCCGCTGAAATAGTTTGAGGACCAGTGACACCCGGGGTGGGGAACTATGGCCCCCAGATCAAAACCAGCTGGCCTCTTGTTCTTATCAATAAAGCTTTATTGGCTCACAATCATGCTTGTTCCTTCTGTGGCTGCTATGGAGACACCAAGGGGGAGTTCCTAGGTGGTGACTGAATCACACCCTTAGCTCATAGGCTGTTGTAGGCAAAACTGACCACAAAACTAATAACAAAGTCATAGCTACTGTGTGGGAGCCTCGCTCTGTGCCGGGCACAGAGCTATGTCCATAGGGACTTCCCCGATTTCCCTCTCCCAAGCAGCCCGATGAAGTACTGGTACTAGTTGTGCAGATGAAAAAAAAAAATGAGGCTCAGGGAAGTTCGGCAACTGTTCTCAAGGTCTCAACAGCTAGAAACCATCGAAACTGGGGTTCACACCCACGTGTCTGGTGGACCCTGAGCCCTCACTCTGGCTGCGGCAACGCTATAACAACTGGGTTCCAGGTGGGCACTTTCAAAACCCTCTTGCAGTCTTCAGCAGCTGCCAGTTGCCTGGGATCTTAGTTTCTCCACCAAATTTCAGCAGCGCCTGCAACCTGGGCTAAGGAAGGGAGTGTGGAAGCTCTCCCGAGCTCCCTCCTCTTTCCCTCCCTTCCGGTCCCCAGCCACCACTGCTCCCCATCCAGGTGCACAATCAGCTGGTTTCCTTCCGGGGTTCCGCACGACCCCATGTCCCGGCCGGCCTCCCTACCTGCCCCGCTCCTGGGTGAGTTTCTGCCTCTGCTCAAGGCTCCAGCCTGCTGCAAGGGGGCACCAGGAGAGCCGATGGGAAGCAAGGCATTTGCATTCCACTTCCCGGGGCTGTTCAGATCTTACCTGCAATTCTTCTGACAAATCCTTATCAGCGATGCCCATGGCGAAGTCTGTGGTGACTTTGTTCATTCTTATTAGCTCTGCACAGATTAGCTCTTCACAGCGCTTGGCTGGTTCATACCGATTCCTGATAAATGTTTTGACTGATTTTCCTGACTTGGGAATGGTTGGGGACTGGGGTGGGGTGGAGGTGGAGAACCGTGAGGAGAGGGGTGCTGGCGAGGCGGAAGGAGAGAAAATTGTGGACAGGATTATATCTGGGCTATGAAATATTCATCACATGCCTGCAAGAGCAGGGTCACATGTGTGTCCCCAGGAACAGCTTCTCTGCCCAGGCGTCGCTTTGAAATGCACCAGCTCCCGTGGGCTGCAAGCACCCCCCAACCCGCCCTCGCTCAGCCCCCTCTGCCCCAGAGGCTTCTGAGAGAAGGGGGCAGAGAAAGTTAAAAGTAAGAAGAACAAACCGGCTCACTTGGGCTTTGCTATCTTCCTTGGTTTCTCCTTTCTCACCTGCTCTTCAAGAACAGCTTTTGATGGCAGAATACTGATGTTCCAGGTAGACCTAGCTGGGTCCCTCTTCTCGCCCCTCCTGGAAGTGTGCCTGAGAACCGCAGCCCACCTTTCCTCTCCTTTCTGGAAGCTCCTCCAGCTCCCCTCTTTGGCAGGATTTCAGACAAGTGCTGGTAACTGTGTTTCATCACCACTTCCTGTATTTGACCAATTAGATCAGCTTCTGCTTAGAGACGCACACCGATCCCCTCCCCCACCTTCCAAGTTCCCAGCCCCGGACTGGGGACATGTTGGATGTAGGAAACCTCTTCGTTGAGCTCACCACACTCCATTCCCTTGGCAGGGTTGGCCAGCAGATACCAATACTCAAAACAGACATCACTAAACAACTTTGACCTTCTCTCTTCGTGAACTTAGAGGAGACTTTCTAATTTTCCTGAACACGAGCCTCCAAGCCACCACTTCCAATCAAATACTGGTTCTCTAGTCTCCCTTCATAACTTCCTTTCGAGCAGATTCCACCTTTATATTCTATGAGCCCCTCGGGTCCCTGTATAGTGTAGGTGTTTGATACGTATTTGGAGATGAAATAGGTACTATTTTCCTAGACAGGCACGTGCATTCCTAAATTGTCCCAGGACCACAGAGGAAAGCTATTCCACAACTTTGCCTATGTGTCTGGTCAAGGCCAACTCTCTAACAACTCCTTCACATGTCTAACCCAAATCCTTCCTGCTATAGGAGCCCACTCCTGGGCCCTTCCCCCGTGGGAGATACCATACACTTCGAGAAGTGGAGACCTCCTTCCTCGCTGCCCTTTGTCTCTGCCCACAAGGTTAGACTCTGGTGCCTGGCCGCCTCAGTCCCGGAGAAGCCAACCCCTGCCAAGCAGATGGCCCTCGCTCCGGGCCCCCCGGAGGACCCGCTGCCCACCACGAGAAGGCCTGGAGACTCTTGAAGGCCCTCTCTTGCCGCAGCCAGAGCTTCCTCATTAGCCTTTTGCCAGATTGATCCTCTCCCTGGTTGCCCGCAGCGCTCTGATTTGTCCTGCTGTCACCAGGACTAATGTTGATGGCGGCACCCCCCGGGGGCGTCTGGCTCTCCAGGCTCCTGCCAGAGGCCTCAAGGAAAATGGATGAGCAACTGACCTGCAAAATAAATACCAGGCTTCCAGGTACTGATAAAGATTAAATATTGGAGGAGTCATTTCAAATGAATATATAAAAGCAAATGGAAGAAGCCTTTTTAGACACTGACAGAGTGAAGTACAAGCAAACAAAGAGAGATGTCTTCGAGGGGGTTCCATGGGAGGGAAGCTGGAGGTTCAAAATGCGATCTGCCCACAAACACCCCAGCTTCAGGAAAGATTCCAGAACAGTCCTGCTTGCCTCCCTCCCCCTCCCCCACCCAGACGCAGAAGAGAAAGTGCTAAGCTCCAAAGCCGTGTGCGCCAGCATGATGCTGAAGTCAGCTCCGCGGACGCTGGCCCATCCAACCGAGGGAGAAGCCCCATTACTCAACACCATCTGCCTTCAGTGCGGGGCAGCCAAGAGCCGGGATTATTGGCGGGTATGGGGCTCTGAGGTCCCAAAGGAGAGAGGTGCCGGGGAAAAGCAAGGTCAGGCAGTGCCGAGACGGACCAGGGAGCCAGGAGAGAAGCCAAATGACAGCAGGTGGAGCCAGTGTTCCTTGAGCCAGGGGTGGAACAGGGTTTCTGGTCAGAAACTTCACACAGATTGATGGTGCCTCTGGAAGCCCGGAGCAGCCAGGATCTCTGGTCTAGACCTGAAGGATGCTGGAGCGGCCAGAGAACAGGAGGGGAGATAGATGGTGCTACACTAGGCTCTGCACCTCTGTGCCTCACTAAACCCCCCCGACAGCCCCCTGAGATGGGGGTTCCCATCTTCACTTTCCAGGTAGGGCCCGGGCTGCTGAACAAAGAGGTGGGGTTGGAGAGAAAGGGGGGAAGGTGTAGACTGAGCTCTCTCTGTGGCCTGGGGCAGCGTGCAGCTGATTTATCTAGCTCACAGACTCCTCACAAGTCTGGCTGAGGCTGCTGTTGACCCCATTTTCTTGGAGTCTGCCTCTGGGGCTCCGGGAGGCTGAGAGTATAGTGGCCCGGCAGTGCCCCGCTCGGGGTCGCATTCTCTAACAGGGAGGATTTGTAGGCGGCCTGAAGGGACTGCAGGGACGTAAGTGGTGTCACTGAGTCTTAGGCAGAGCCTCCAACTTGGTTTGAGTCATAGAAAGCCTTAAATGCATTTGCATGTGAAGGCAAAATGGGGGTGTCAGGCCCCCTTCAGCCTCTTCCCACTGTGGTGACAGCCCAGCCACCCTGCTCTGGCTCGGTGGCTCTGCTGCCTCTGGCTCTGCTCCCCTCCAGGGAGGACTTTGCTCAGCCCAGTTTACGTGTCTCTCCTGCTCCACCAGAACGGGAGCTATAAGAGCATCCAGGAAGCACAACTCAAGGGGGCGCTGTTCACATAGACCATAACCTGCCATGACCCCTGTGCTGCCCAGATACAGCCCGGCCCCCCAGCCCCATCTTCCCGGAGGGCACGGCTCTTTGCCCAGATATAGTAGAGGGGAGATGGGGTGCCCAGGACAAGGAGTAAAGAGTAATTTCAAGCACATTTCCACTTTGGGGGTCCAGAGTGAGCCTGACATGAGGGGGGCAGGGAGGAGGGCTCAGTGTGGTCACAATCTTCTTCATCCTAATAACTAATTTAGTTCACACCAACAAACATTGTCCGCATACCCGCTCGGCTCCCCCTTCAGTGCAGGTGGCTGGGCTGGGACAGCCCCTGCCCTCAAGAAGCCTGCTCTCCGCCTGGTAGGGGAGGACAGATACAAGTGGTCCGGGTCAGGGAGAAAAATAACCTCGTTCCCATCCCCAAAGCACTCTCCCATGCATTTTTCATTCCATTTCCTCAAAGCAGGTGCTGCTATTCCCCTTTGGAGCCAAGAAATCCAGAGCCCACCCGGCAGCCGGTGGCAGGTCTGGGGACAGCAGCGGGGACGGGTCTCCCTGACCCTCCTCAGTTCCACCCCCACATCAGCTGTGCCTCTCCCTCAGGCATTCGGCTGCCTGGTGCCTTCGGAGAGCCAAGGGCTCGCTTCCCGGGGCTCTGGCCTCCCTGTAGGACTCCCAATAGGCCAGGCCGCTGGCCTGAAATCACAGCAGAGAGGGTCTATAGAGTCAGGGAAGAATGAAGTGTCCAGAACAATTCCCATCTCCTGGCTTTCACTTCTCTCTGCATTATTGTGCAACTGTTTGCCCGGGCAGTGGGATAATTTAGCAAGCGTATTTTGCATCACTCAAGCAATTTCTGACATGAAGTCTCTCTGAGCTTTCTCAGGTCACCTCTCCTGCTCTGATACCCCCTCTCCTGACTGCAGGGGACAGCAGCAGGCGCCACCTGGGGCCAGCCAGTCTCCTGGGAGAATGACCCCCCTCCCAGGCAAACTCTTAGAGCAAAGTTTCTTGGCTCCCATGGCTGGCTGGGACCTCTGATGATACACTTGCATTGCCCTGAACCCCCTCCACAGCAGCTATGCTCGCACCCACTTCACAAAGGCAGAAACTGAGTCATGCAAACATTACTTGACCTGCCATGTAGGGAGGCTGTCTATTGATTTCCGCATCCCATTTATCCCCCATTCTTCTTTCCATCTCCCCCAGAAGAAAGAGCCAAGCTACCCCCAATTTTCTCCATGCTTTGGCCCAAGGTGATATTCAAAATACTTAACATCTTCTGAGGCAAGGGAACAAATGCCCTAGGGGCCAGCTTGGTCTTGAAAGCCCCCTGTTGTGCCAGGTGCAACCCTTTAGTGTGTACCCTTCAAGGATGGGGGCTCCAGGCAGGGTGCAGAGCAAGGGAGGAGCCAGACCTCGAGGTGGCAAGTCTATAGGAAGCATTTCAATATCTGATACCCTTGCAGGGTCCTCTGTTGCCCTATCAGCCCTATTCCCCAATGCCAATCTTCAGTACTCAATTTCCAGTGCTCCCCCCAGCCCTCCTCCTCCTCGCTCCCTCTCTCCGCTTTTCTCTTTCACCCTTTCTCTGTCTCTCCTTTTAATATAAAGATGAAAGAAAGGGGCAGATTCATTCCAATAATTTGAGATCCCTTGTACAGGAGGAGGACATGCAGGATTTGCAGGCGAACAAAAGAGAAAGTTCGAAGAGGCTGAAAATGATCGTGTGCCTATTAAAAATCAGCCAGGCTGAGGCTGTCCTGACTAGCAGACAGGGCCTGTAGCTCCCGGGAAGTGGTACTTAAGGGAATTTGCAATTAAGAGAAGCTTGGAGACTTGCCACAGATTGCTTCCCTCCTTTTTTTTTTTTTTTTTTAAGAATCACAAGGCAGGGACCTAAATGGAAGAGGACAATAATGTAAGGTGACAGATGCCAGTTTGGCAGAAAGCACCAGAAGACCAAGTTCCTTACCTAGAGCATCTGTGCCACTGCCACGCACTGAACACTCCATCTCAGTCTGCAAGCCAGAGTCTTGGTGGCTGTCCAGGGACAGCTGTCCCAATTCCTGAGAACCAGGCTCGAGAACCAGCATCCAGGTCCCTCCAGCCCATCTTGGGTAAACATGGGCATCTGCAGGCAGGAGCCCCGGCCCCCCAGCAGGCTGGCCTACTCCAGGAACCCTGCTGCCTCCAGCTGTCCTGCGGGGGGGGTGGGATGCTGCTGTCCCCCACACCAGCTCTTCTGGGGACTTGGCAGCCCCATCGGCCAGGAGCCACAGCCATCTTTGAAGATGGCTTGTTTCTGTTTTCAGAAGCAACTGACACAGGGGGCCTGGGAGGGACGATTTGTAGCTCAGGGCTGGGGTGCTTGGGAGGAACGGGGGCTGCTCCTGCTGGCCGGCTTTGGGAGCGAGCGATCCCCAACCTGGTGATTAGAATAGTAGAATGTTCATGGAGCTTTATAGAAGTGCAGAACCCTAGGACCCACCTTCAGATACTGTGGTAGCCATGGATCTGTGTGTTCTTCGGCTCAAAACTCCTCCAGGTGATTGTGATGTTCGGGAGGGGTTGAGAACCAGGGACCTGCCTAGCAGGATTTGGAGGCCTTCTCTCCCCAAGAGCTCCCCAACTACTCCTTCCACTAGTGCCTCCTTCTCTGGGGTTAGTAGTGACACAAAGACCCCTGAACCAGCCTTCTAGATCCTTCCCAACCTATCATCTAGCTGAAGCTGGTACGGCTGTGGGAAGGCAGGTGTGCACATGTGTGTTCACGCACACATGCATTCATGCACATACACGTGTTTTCACGCACATGTGTTCACACACATGAGTGTAAGTGCTCCATAGTAGGGGAAGGGGACCAAGGGACAGTGCAGGACACGGACACAAGCTTGTCCCCCATCCCTAGGGGGCTCCCTGGCCTTCCTGATGTGCTTCATGGTCACTCTATCCGCCACAGCTTGGTCCCTGGTCAGAAACAGGTCTCCCTCTACAACATTCCCCACCAGCTTCCTGGGATTGGTTTTCATCCCCAGTCCTCGCCACAGCTTCATGTAGCACTTTGTGGTTTACAAAGTTGTCTTCACACATATTTCATCTCATCTTTGTGGCATCTGCCGTGGGCCAAAGGTTTGTGCCCAACCCCCTGTACCCAATTTGTGTGTTGAAATCCTAGCCTCCCAAGTGGTGGTAGCAGAGCTGAGGCCTTTGATTAGGTCATAAGGGTGGGGCCCTCATGAGTGGGATTAGTGCCCTATGAAAGAGGCCCCATAGAGCTCCCACATCCCTCCTGCCACATGAGACTACATCAGAAAGACTCATCTATGAAGCAGGAAGCAGGCCCTCAACACACTGCACTTGCTAGCACCTTGATCTTGGACCTGCAGCCTCCAGCACTGTCAGGAATAAATGCCTATTGTTTACAAGCCACTCAGTCTACGGGAATTCTTTACAGCCGTCCTGTCTGAAGGACCAGGGCAGCATCTGTGAGGACACCTGCTCACCTCCATTTCACTGGTGAGGAAACAGGTGCAGAAAGGAAAGTAAGTGACCTGCCCCCTGGCTGGACAGCATGTAAGGACAAGGCAGACAGGGCCTTGGACTTGATTCCTGTTGCTAAAAGCGGAGTCTTTTGCAGAGATGTGTGTAGGTGCTCAATGAACAGGGCTCAGGACACAGTGCTCTGCAGATGAGGGGCCCTGTACTTAGCAGGGTCAGTGGTGGCATCTACCCCCAGTCATCAGAATAAGATCCTATGTCCCCTCCCAAGAGGACAAATGCCTCATGGGGCATTCAGCTCTTACCTCGTTCAGAGGTGTGGCCTCCTGTCAGGACCTGTCACTCTTAACAGGGTTCTGGGTTCACTTGTGTGAGGCCTGAAACTGTGGGAGGCAGAGGGCTGACTTTGGGGAGGTGATGCTGCTCAGCCTGGAGAGGAGAGAGGTTCAGGGTGAGGTAAGTAGCTATCCCTGTTCCATGATCATGGCTGCCTCCTTCGGGAGCCTGGGCCCAGTGACCAGGGAGTCAGCGCACACACACGTGCAAGCACACTTGCACACGCACACACACACACAGAGGCCAGACCTCTGGGTCTCTGGCA
>ML101030.1:1225-37215 GCA_003697995.1 Taxidea taxus jeffersonii
AAAAAAAAAAAAAAATCAGACCTGAGATTGCTTAGAATGGTGGAAGTTGACTGAAAGTGCATTTAAGGGAAATGTCTAGAGTGACAGAGACCTAAATCTTATTTGGGTTTTGATTACATCTACCTAAACTAATTGAATTACACATTTAACATGTATGCACTTTAATGTATGTAAATTTTACCAAAATAAAAGATTCATAAGGTTATTTGTTTCCATTTAGAAAATGTTGGAAATGGAAATTAACAATTTTTTGTCAGAAATATCTTACTTTTATCAATGAATAAATGTGAATTCATTTTTGTTGCTATTTAAATTAGTTTTTATTAATTTTTATTTTTAAGTTTTTACTTAAATTCTAGTTGGTTAACATACAGTGTAATATTACTTTCAGGAGTAGAATTAGTGATTCATCATTTACAAGTAACACCCTGTGCTCATCACTCAGTGCCCTCCTTAATACTCCTTACCCATTAAGTCTATCCCCTGCCCACCTGCCCTTCAGCAAACCTCAGTTTGTTCTCTATAGTTAAGGATCTATTTTATTGTTTGCCTCTCTCTCTCTTTCTCTCTTTGTTCCCTATGTTCATCTGTTTTCTTTCTTAAATTCCACATATGAGTGAAATCATATGGTATTTGTATTTATCTGACTGACTTATTTTGCTTAACATAATACACTCTATCTCCATCCACATTGTTGCAAATGGCAAGATTTCATTCTTTTTGGTGGCTGTATAATGTTCCTATATATATATAAGTACACATATATATATACACACATACACATATACATATATATATATACATACATACATACCACTTCTTCTTTATTCATTCATCATTCCATAGACATTTAGGCTGTTTCCATAATTTGGCTCTTGTTGAAAATGCTGCTATAAACATCAGGGAGTATGTGTCCCTTTGAAGTTGTATTTTTGTATCCTTTGGGCAAATACCTGATAGTACAATTGCTGGGTCACAGGGTAGTTCCATTTTAACTTTTTGAGGAACTTCCATAATGTCCTCCAGAGTGACTGCACTAGTTTGCATTTCCACCAACAGAGTAAGAGGATTGTCCTTTCTCTGTATCCTTGCCAACATCTGTTGTTTCCTGTGTTGTTAATTGTAGCCATGCTGACAGGTTTGAGGTGATATCTCATTGTGGTTTTGATTTGTATTTCCCTGATAATGAGTGATGTTGAGCATCTTTTCATGTGTCAATTAGTCATCTGTCTGTCTTCTTTGGGAAAAAAAAAATGTCTACTCATGCCTCCTGCCCTTTTCTTAACTGGATTATTTTTTTGGGGGGTGTTGATTTTGACAAGTTCTTTATATATTTTGGATACTAACTCTTATGAGATGTCATTTGCAAATGTTTTCCCCCATTCCATCGTCTGCCTTTTAGTTTTGTTGGTTGTTTCCTTCAATGTGCAGAAGTTTTTATCTTGATGAAATCCCAGTGCTTCATTTTTGCTTTAATATTCCTTCTCTCTGGTAAGGTATCTAGTAAGAATTTGCTATGGCTGAGGCCAAAGATGTTGCTGCCCATGCTCTCCTTTAGGATTTTGATGGTTTCCTATCTTGCATTTTGGTCTTTCATCTATTTTAAATTTATTTTTCTGTATGGTGTAAAAACGTGGACCAGTTTCATCCTTCTGCATGTTGCTATTTAGTTTTGCCAACTCCATTTGTTGAAGAGACTGTATTTTTTCCGTTGGATATTCTTTACTGATTTGTCAAAAATTAGTTGACCATATAGTTGTAGGTCTGTTTCTGGGTTTTCTACTCTGTTTCATTGATCTATATGTTTGTTTTGTTTTGTTTTAAATATTTTTATCTATTCATATGACAGACAGAGATCACAAGCAGGTAGAGAAGCAGGCAGAGAGAGAGGAAGAAGCAGGCTCCCCGCTGTGCAGAGAGCCCAATGTGGGGCTCGGTCCCAGAACCCTGGAGCCATGACCCGAGCTGAAGGCAGAGGATTTAACCCACTGAGCCACCCAGGTGCCCCTATATGTTTGTTTTTGTGCCAGTACCACACTGTTTTGATGACTGCAGCTTTGTAATATAGCCTCAAGTCTGGTACTGTGGTGTCTCCAGGTTTGCTCTGCTTTTTTCAAGATTGCTTTGGCTATTTGGTGTCTTTTGTGGTTCTGTACAAATTTTAAGATTGTTTGTTCTAGCTCTGTGGAAAATGGTATTTTAATAATATTTTGATCTTATTAAATGTATAAATTTTATTAAATGTTGCTTTGGGTAGTATAGATATTTTAACAATGTTTTTTCTTCCCATCCATGAGCATGGAATATTTTTCCATTTCTTTGTGTCATCTTCAATTTCTTTCATAAGTGTTCTATAGTTTTCAGAGTAGAGATCTTTTATCTCTTTGGTTAGGTTTATTCCAAGTTATCTTACGGGTTCTTGTGCAATTGTAAATGCAATCGATTCTTTGATTTCTCTTTATGCTGTTCCATTACTGATGTATAGAGATACAACAGATTTCTGTACATCTTTCATATATTGCCTTTATGATCTTGAGGTATGTTTCCTCTAACCCTACTTTGTTGGATGTATTTACCAAGAATGGATTTAAAAAAAAAGAGAGGATGCTATAGTTTGTCAAGTGCTTTTTCTACATCTATTGAGAGGATCATATGGCTCAGCTCTTATCCTTTCTTTTACTAATGTGGTGAATTGGATTGATTGATATGTGAATATTGAACCACCCTGGTAGTCCAGAAATAAATCCCACTTTATCATGGTGAATAATTCTCTGAATGTACTGTTGGATTCAGTTTGCTAGTATTTTATTGAGAATTTGTGCAAGCATGTCCATCAAGAATATTGGCCTAAAATTCTCCTTTTTAGTGGGGTCTTTGTCTAGTTTTGGAATCAAGATAATGCTGGCATCATAGAAAGAGCTTGGAAGTTTTCCTTCCAGTTCTATTGTTTGGAACAGTTTGAAAATAATAGGCCTTAACTCCTCTTTAAATGTCTGGTAGAATTCCCTTGGGTAGCCATCTGGCCCTGGACTTTTGTTTGTTGGGGGATTTTTGATTACTGATTCAATTTCTTTCCCATTTATGGGTCTGTTCAAATTTTCTATTTCTTTCTGTTTCAGTTTTGATAGTTTTATGTTCTAAGAACTTGTCCATATCTTCCAGATTGCCCAATTTATTGGGAGAACTGTTGGTATTATCCTTTTATAAATGCTTGTATTTCTGTTCTGTTATTTGTGATCTCTCCTCTTTCATTTATGATTTCAATTATTTGGGTCCTTTCTCTTTTTGATAAGTCTTGGTTGGGGTTTATCAATTTTATTAATTCTTTCAAAGTTTCTATATCATTTATTTCTTCTCTAATCTTTATTATTACCCTTCTTCTTCTGGGTTTAGGATTTATTTGTTCTTCCTTTCCCAGCTCCTTTAGGTATAAGATCAGGTTGTGTATTTGACATTTTTCTTGCTCTTTGAGGTAGGCCTGCATTGCTATATAATTCCCTGTAATGACTGCTTTTGCTTCCTTCCAAACATTTTGGACTGTTATGTTTTCACTTTCATTTGTTTCCATATATATAGATAGATAGATAGGTATAGATAGATAGAATTAAATTTCTCAAATTACACATATAATATATACATTAATTTCTTATATGCATCTTAATCTCTTAAATAAATATATATATATATATATTTTAATTATTTGAATTCGTGAATAACCCATTCATTCGTTAGTAGGATGTTCTTTAAACTCCATGTATTTGTGCTCTTTCCAATTTTTTTTCTTGTTGTTGACTGCAAGTTTCATAGTATTGTGGTCTGAAAATATACGTGGTGTGATCTGTCTTTGTGCACTTCATGAGGGCTGATTTGTGACCCAGTATGTGATCTATTCTGAAGAATGTTCCATGTGTGCTAAAAAAAAAAAAAAAAAAAAAGTGCATTCTGCTTAGAATGAAATGTTCTGAATATATCTGTTAAGAAATGTATTTTCTGAATATATTCAGAAATATGTAAGAAATATATATAAGAATATATAAGAAATACATATTCTGAATATACCTGTTAAGCCCATCTGATCCAATATGTCATTCAGGGCCATTTTTTCCTTTTCTGGTTAGATGTTCTGGTTAGATGTTCTGTTTGGATGATCTGTCTATTGTTGTAAGTGGAATGTTAAAGTCCCCTACTATTATTGTATTATTACCAATGAGTTCCTTTATGTCTATTATTAATTGTTTTACATATCTGGGTCCTCCCAAGTTGAAAGCATAAATATTCACAATTGCTAGATCTTCCTTCTGTACACACCCCTTTATTATGACATAGTGCCCTTCTTCATCTCTTGTTACAGTCTTTATTTTAAAATCTAGTTTTTCTAATATAATTATGGCTACTCCAGATTTCTTCTGACCTTCATTAGTATGATAAATGTTTCTCCATCCCCTCAGCTTCAATTTGTAGGTGTCTTTGTTTAAAATGAGTCTCTTGTAGGCAGCATATAGATGGGTCTTGCTATTTTGTTTTTGTTTTTGTTTTATTTTTATCCATTCTGACACTATGTATTTCAATTAAAGCAGTTAGTTCATTTATCGTCAGAGTGATTATTGATACATAGGAATTTAGTGCCATTGGATTACATGTTAAGCCATTGTTTCTGAAGATTTTCTCTACTCCTTTCTAGTCTTCGTTGCTTTTGGTCTTTCTTTCCTGCTCAAAGAATCCCCTTTAATGTCTTGCAGTCTGGTTTAGTGGTTACAAACTCATTTAGTTTTTGTTTGTCTGGGATACTCCTTATATCTCCTTCTATTATGAATAATATCCTTTCTGCATAGATTATTCTGCTGGATATTTTTCCCGTTCAGCATGTGGAATATATCATGCCACTTTCTTATGGCCTGCTAAATTTCTGTGTAAAGATATGCTGCTAACCTTAATTGTCTTCCCTTGTAAGTTAGGGATTCCTTGCTGCTTTTAGGATTTTTTTCCTTATGTCTATATTTTGCGAATTTTACTGATATGTCTTCATGTTGACCTTCTTTTGTTGATTTTGATAGGCATTCCCTCTGCTCCTTGATTTGAATGTCTGTTTCCTTCCCCAGATTAGGGAAGTTTTCAGCTATGATTTCCTCCAGTAAACTGTCTGCACCCTTTCCCTAACTTCTTCTGGGACTCCTATGATATGGATGTTATTACAATTTATAGAGTTGCTGAGTTCCCTAAGTCTACATTAGTGATCCAATATTTTTCTTTCCCTTTTCTTTTAAGCTTCATTATTTTCCATAATCTAATCTTCCATATCACTTATTTTTTCCTCTGCTTTTTCCATATTTGTGGTCATTACATACAGTAAGTTTTGCATCTCAGTTATAGCATTGTTGGTTTTGTTGTTGTTATTGCTGTTGTTTTTTGCCTGACTAGTTTTTAGAAATTTTATCTCTGTGCTAGGCAACTCCCTGGTGTTTTCTATGCTTTTCTCAAGCCTAACTAGAATCCTTATGACTGTTTTATTTCTTTCTTTATTTTTTAAGAGCAAAAGGATGATTTTATTAAAGCATGGGACAGGACCCATGGACAGAAAAAGCTGCACTTATTGCACTTATGATTGTTGTTTTAAATCCTGGATCAGGCATATTACCTATATCTGTTTCAGTTAATCCCCAGCCATGATCCCTTTTCTTGTTCTTCTTTTGGGATGAATTCCTCCATTGTGGCATTTTGTCTATCTTTTTGCCTTCTTCTGTGTGTTTGAAAAGTGTTATGTTTCCTGTTCCTAAGAGTAATGGCTTTATTAAGACGAGGTCCCATACTGTCCAGGGCCTGGCACTTCATGACGTTTTTCTGGTGTGTGCTGTGTGCACTCTGCTGCTATGCTTTGGCTGCTCTTTCCCTCAGGTCAGTCCCCTGAAGAGTTTCTACTTCCCTGTAGTGGGGATTGTTTGGTCCCTGTCCAGAGTGTGGTGATGTTTATTCAGGTGTCCTCTGGTCTGCCTGTTAAAAGAGGCCTGATGCTATTTGCAATGGAGCCGAAATTTTGCAGGATTCTATGGTCAGTAGACTTGGTGCATGCAGGGGTTTGTGCTGGTCTTCTGGGGGAGGGGCCGGCTGCTCTGGTTCTAAGGTATCTTTGCCCCAGTAAAGAAGCCCCTGCAGAGTACAGTAGGGCAGGTTTTGGTGTAAATGGCTCAGGCCTCCACTGTGTGCTCTGTTCTGCTCACTGAACTCAGTCTATCTGATGGGTTGTGTGTGTGTGGGGGGGTGGAATTTGCCAGTCCTCTCCTTTATCCCCAGAGAGGACAGGTTGCACTGCTTTCTGAGCCCTCACAGAAGATGGAACAATCTCTCCTCATGTGTTCCTGACATCCCTCAGATCCCCGCCTTCACCCCGTGTCCAGGCCATATGCCCACCTGCCAGTGCAGTGCACCTGTTTTATCTCAGGCAGTCTGGCTGAGTTTCAAAATTCCAAACGTTAGGGACTCAGTATGGCATGAACCTTCACTGGTGCTCTGGATGGAGGAAGGGTCTTCCAGCTCTGGGGCCAGTGCACTTGTGTCCCACAAAGGGTAGTTACACCAATGTGCAGGAGCTAGAAGTTAAGAGCACAGCAAGAAGCTATTGCCCAGGTTAGGTGCCCTCATTAAGTATCTCCACCTCTAATGTAAGGAATGGGGGATCACAGTGGTATCCACTAGCACTTTTGACCCCTGAGAGGAAATACCACCTCTCCCAATACATTCCAAGAAGGGAGAACTGTTCTCTAGTACATATCAGGGGATCCTCAGATCATGTTTTCCACCCCCAGTCCTCTGCCCTCCTTCTCTATAGGAGCACTGCAACCCCTCTCAGGATCAACACCAGCTATGGTGGGGACCTCTAAAACTCCATCGTCTTTCAGCTCTACTGATTGTAAAATCTCACAATAAATAACCCCACTCCTTTGCCCGGTCAAGGGCTTTGAGGAAGTGTTTTCCTTGTGTGACCCTATGTCCTGCACATTCTCTTTCTCCCTCTCTCTTTCTCTTATCTCTTTCAATGATCAGGGCTCCCTCCCCTCTGTAGCACCCATGATCCTTTTCTCCCCAAAGCACATCTTTGCACCTCCTACCTTCCATGATGCAAACTCCTTTATCTTTCTGGTTGTACAGTTTGTTCTCTCAGTCCTTAGATCAATTTCTTGGGTGTTCAGAATGTTTTTGATATTTATCTAGCTGTGTTGGAAGGAGGAGGCAAGTATAGGGTTTTCCTACCTTTCTGCCATCTTGGCTGCCCCCATGAAATTTAAAATTAAATTGAATAGTATTTACTACAATATTTGCATAATATTTCCTACAAATAGTACTTACAACAAATAGCATTTACTATAATATTTGCATAGTAAAAATTATATAATTCAAAGATCTCTGTTAACTATTCATAAGAATTTAAATAATGAGGAAATAGAAGTCTATAATACTTTAATTTTAAAGAATATATTCATAGATAATCTCAGTGGATTTTATATTATAAATATATAGAATTTGATTTATTATTTGACTACCAAAATTTCAAAAAGTTGAGCAACTTTTGAATCTGTCTTGCCTTTTGAAAATAATCAATTTCAGCTATTGTCATAATAACCTGTTTGACAGCACATTTTTTTTAAAAGGAGAGATTGACAGATGAAACATTTTGAAAGGACAAAAATGTTAAGATAATTTTATGACTTCATTTATGCAATAAATCTAATTTCCTTGAAGCTATTAAATTGACCACTGTGCATTAGGAGCCAAAGTCTGTAAGAGGTCTCTGCAAATTTGAATGTAATTTTGTACATTAAATATAATACAATAATAGTATTTTTGAAATATCTATTTTATTTTTAAATATGACTATTGCTGTGTCAGAAATTTTATTTTATTCTATTATTTTATTTTACTTTGTGTGTGTGTCAGAAATTTTAAAATGCTGTTTCCAATTCCATTTGCCTTTATTGTTTTATACTTTTTCTAATTAATTTTTAACTTAATTCTTATTTAAAATATATGGCCTTATTTATATTTATATATATTATAATATTTATATTTATATCTTATTTATATCTTTTATATCTGTTTTTATTAATTTTTAATATTTCATATGTGACAGCATATAATCAAAATGGTGCTATTCCTTTGGAATTTACTGATGCCTGATCTGTAGTCTCTTTCATATACAGGTTTTCAAAAAATCACATTAGGTCTGAAAAATTATTTTCTTCCGTGTAAAATTCATCCTTGTAAAAATCAAACTCAATCACTCCTTCATTAAAAGCCATGAATTGTGTTGGGATTTGAGATGTAGTAAATCCCTAACTAAATTTTTCTTTTATCTATTTTTCCTTATTTTATAATTTGTTCTATTGGTTGTTTCTTTATAAATATTTGATTTTCTATTGTTTTGCATGTATTCATTATTATACTGTCTGTGTAACATCTATATTAACACTCTGTGATTTATGTTGTTTTTCGTATTAAATCTGAGTTTGTCTGATGGAAAAGATGTTACCAATGGGATTCATTGTCACCCAGTTGTCTTTTGTAATTGGCCTTCCTACTTTCAACATTTCTATACCTTAATTTTTAATTATGTTTCTTGTATACATTACCTAATATTAAAACCCAGTCTGAAAATATGTTCTTTATTAGGGAATTTGACCCTTTTTTTTTTTTTTTACACTATTGTCACTGTCATATTGGGACTCATTTCTTATAAATAAGAAATAAATATTCTCCTATATATACTCTTTTATTTCTTGCCTTTAAGGTGAAAGATCAAAGATTTTATTTCTGCTTGTCTCAAATTATGTATGTATGTATATTATAAAAATTCACTGAGATTGTCTGATTATTCACTGAGAAAATGATTTTTTTCTCCTGATTAGTCCTCCACAGTACTTGTTTATACTGTAAGATTTCTACAAACCATCTTGTAATAAAATTAGATGTTATTAGTGGTTTTAAATTTATTTGTAAACAAGTAATGGAATATTTCCATATTAATCTTTGTATTATCCCATAATTTCCCTAACATTCTGGAATAGAATTCACACAAAATTGTTTTTAAATAAAACTTTATTAAAGATAAACTAACTTAGATTTATTCCTTAGAGGGATATATAAATAATTTTAAAATATAAAAACCTTTTAGAATCAAATGTTAATAGCAAGAAATCATATTAAGCATTACCAGAGAGTATTATTTTATATTGATAAAATTGATTATGAATTCTACAGCAGATAAGGATAGATTTTATGTTCAGGATTTTGATAGTTTTCTTCTCGACATAGTTGCCCAAACTATTGCAAAATATAATATGTTGCCTAAGCCTGTGATAAGTCTTTGAATCTAACATATATCATTGCATGGCTAATATTGGAAGGCATTTCAACTTTATCCTAGGACAGAGAAAGGTTAAATAAATTAACTGTTAATATTATGCTTAACCCTGAGATTTTTGACTCTAAGTGATATGCCTAGGCCGTCTATTAAAAAGAAAAGTTGTTATGCAGGTTATCCCATAAGAATATATATACTTGTACCTATGGAAACCAATCCATGTAAAAAAAAAATCAGTGCTTAAATATTAATTAGAATAATAATTGACAATGACTAGCTTGATACAACAAATGAATTCTCTTTCTCTGTGTCTGGAAAGTTTTGTATCATATTTTTTATAGCTTGAGAATTCCTTAACTCTTTGTTGGTAGGTCATAGGAATGCTTGTTTTAATAGGTTGTGATATGGATAGATAGAATCCTTACATTTAAATTACAAACAGCAGAATTTTTGTTACTTTCCTTTTGAAAATGTGCAAACAGAAATCTGCAGTTTGAGCAAGTAAGAAATTAAGGATTCTAAAACAACTTACATGTTCTATGTTCTCAGAAATCCCACACCATATTAGTAAGCATGCACACTCATAATCACTATTTTGATATAACAAAAAGTTCTGTCATATTTTTGTTTCACATTTGCTTTGTAGAGATGGACAAATGTTAATTTTCTGCTGTTCCACTCATTCACATATGAGTTTTTAAAATCATAAAATTATTTTTCTCATTTGTTGATTTATGTTAACTTATTAAATTTTGCTTGTGTTCTTGTATTTCAGTGGTGTGGTAGAAATGTGGCTTATATATTTTTGTTATGTTCAAATAATATCTTTATCATTAGAAATAGAAAAGAAGCATGCAAATTTAGAGTTAAATTTGTCATCGATATTGCTCTTAAATGAAGTAAAAAAGTGATACAATTGTTTTATTATGTGCTTTAATTTCTACTCACAGTTCCTAGAAGTGAATTAATTTTAGCATTAAGCAATAATGTAAACCTTATAAATTTGAGAACTGCTCTAAAATACTTGTTCATTACCTAAATTCAAATTTCCATTTCTAATATTCTTGTTCTTTAATCTTTTTTTTTTTTTCTTTCGCACTGGAGGGATGCAAAGCATGAAATTAATTATTTTCAAATTTAATTTACTTCTCATTTGGATTTCTCTAATCTTAATCCTATTGAATCAATATTTTCCTTTGCAGCCATGAGTGCTCTGACATTTTTTTGCTTATGTACATTTTTTTAAAAGTTTGAATCAGGCATATGCAGATGGAATGTTAGAATCCCATAAAATGATTTTATGTTCTGCCTAACGAGCTCATTAACATTGACTAGCTTGCAATTTATTCAATAGTTTTAATTTGTTTATTCATTTGACCTTAAAGCTGTTTGTTTTCTTACTCATTTGTTTAATTCTCTGGGCCTTTATTTTTCCATTGTGCCTCTTCATTCATTCATCACTGGCCTTTCCTTGATTTAGCAGCTCACAACATTCATAAAAAGTATAGTTGTTCACAGAACATCTAATGTTGGGGAGATTCATTATGTTGACATTTTATAGTCTTTCCAATTATACTTTCTTCACTGGTTGTCCTCAAGTATCCTATTTATCTTTGTAAGTACTTTCCTTAACTTTACAGAAGCTTTTCATCAGGAATCCATTTTTAGACTTTATTAAAATCAGACATGTGCAATACTTCCCATTCTCAAAGTGCATAATAATTTTTCTCTCTTATCGCTTTTACCATTTAGCAAAATTAAGAAAGGGAAATGGTTTTGTTTAATATCTCATCGCAAATAAGATTTAGCACTTTAGTTTAAAAGTATCTATATCAAATGCATGGGAAAGTGTCCTGGGTATTCTCAGGTATACTCGAATGTATCAACCTCGAAGTCATTCCATTTCCCTATGTTAGGAGTGAATAAATTGTTTGAGACAGGATAGGCATATGTTTAGAAAATATCATTTTTTCCTCATATAAACCAGAAGTGGAGAAAAAATGTTCTTCAATTATTTTTTCCCAACTTTCCATTCTTGTAAGCCACTGGGCTTTGGGATTAAACCTATGGTTCAAAAGACACATGGTTAACTTAGGGTTAAAAATGGCTAGTAGTAAAAGAATAAATGAAACAAGATGGGATCGGGAAGGAGACAAACCAAAAGAAACTCTTAATGTCATAAAACAAACTGAGGGGGGTGGGAGGGAGGTGTGTTGGGAGAGGGTGGTGGGGTTACATTATATGTTTATATAAAAATTTAAAAAAATGGCTAGTAGGAAGGCAGATCTGGATCAGTATTTGTGAGAACATCTCTCCTATATTGAGCCCCTAAACTTTTGTGTACCTTCCTGGGACAATGTGAGACAGCCTGGATATTTGCCCCTAAAACTTTCTGAAACATAACATTACAGTGATCAAATTAACTGACTGTCTTTCCAAGGCTGAAAACTCACTTGCTATTCTACTTCCCAAATTATATCCAGGTATATTCGTTTTCCTTCATGAAAGCTCAACAGAGATTCTGCAATAATGGTGATATCATGTTAGTCTAAAAACAAGATGCAAAAATGCTAATCCAATGATAAAAATGTCAGTAAATAGATAAGGTTTATTTGAATATATGTATGGCTCTAATATCATATACCATAGTGAAATTAAATTGTAAATGTTAAATCCTCTTTAACATTAAATCATGAAACAGAGGAAGAACCCAAAGTCAATTTCCCTTGCTTCTGTGAGTTCTTATTCCCCAAAAAAGGAAAATCCACTCCCCATCTTCTCCATCTTTGCTCCATCTTGGATCTGCTAGTTCTCAATCCCTATGTAGAATCCTGCCTTTTTAGTATCCATACAGAGGGCTTATTCTCACAGAGATATGAATATTTCCTCGAGGACCTCAGAAAGCATTTTATTTCTGTATCAGTCTCTCATGTATCTCACTTTCCAAGTATCCAAAGAATTAATAGGTCATACAAGAGTGTTACTATCCTGGGTTTATATCTTCCACATCTGGCAATCCACAGGGTACATAGTACCTAATCCAGTTATCACCAACACAATTGTGTTCCCAGGAACTACCACTTAATATTGTCCTAAGGCTTTAGAGTAAAATCACCCGAACATGACAGGGTCAGAGAAAAATAAGAAAATCTTGGTTTCAGTTTACCAAATTAATAGTCAGTGTATACACAGTGTCTTGAATCCACAGTCAGTGGATTTTAAATTCAGTTGGGAGAAACTCCTAAAATATAATTCATATTCATGTGATGCATGTTTTTATCCCTGAGGTAATTCTACCTATAGTTAATCCTGTGGTTTCCATTTCTCTTTGAGACCTATTTCTAACAGGACTGTACTGCATTGCTTGTAAATTCGATAAAGTGACCGAGCATCGCTCCTATTTCTGACCAAGTTGTTCAGTCCTGTGTGGCAATGGAATTCCTTAGTACTAAGAAACCTGACTTAGGATAGATTTCTCTGTCATTTATACTTAAGCATTAAAGAGTCACCTTCAGGTCATGCACTGGGAGATGGCATTTTGACCTATCAGAAGCCACCATAAAACTCAGGGTCAGTTGTTGAGAGTGCCTCAATGGAGGATGCTACTCATGGCTGGTGATCTTGGTCTTCTTAGCTCAGTTCAGTTTACAACCGAAACATCAGCAGCACACAGCTGACTCGTATGTTCAGCACCAGATGCCACTCCAAAGACATATAATGCCCTCTGCTTTTTGGAATCAGGAGTCTACCTCTGACATGCATCTTTGAGAGAAGTTGTGGGATTTTTTGCTAAACTGCAGGAAGCTATATGCTGAAGGTGGCCACACCCACTAAAAATCTCTTTAGGCCCATGACCTTTCTTGCCCATATCTACTATGCACCAGAAATGGGTAAAGCCACTGTAACCAAATTCTTCCCTTAAGTTAAGGTGACTACCATCTTGGTGGTCTGCTACAATCTGTTGAGGTCACATATTCTTTGTGACTCTGCTTATGTTCTCTCTCGTGGTCCTGGCTGAAATGCAAGCTGCAAAGGTCTCAGTTTAGGTAACTAACCCCTGCAGAAAGAGACCTTTGTGTGTAGGCTGAGCCATCATCTGCTGTAGTCCTTTGCTAAAGTCCAAGTATCTAGTGGCTGGCTTGAAGTTTCATGTATAGTTCACAGATACTAAAAAACTGAACACAAACCCATCAAATTGAGTACTTACATAGGTGACTTTTACTGTATGTAAATAGAACCTTAATTTTTAAAAAATGGTGGAACAAAACAAACAAGAAACAATTTATAGAGACAAACAGGCCAGTAGTTGCCAAGGGCTGGGAGTGGAGGACAGGGCTGATTACAAAAGGACATGAGGACACCATTTAGGGTTAATGGAAATGTTATATACATCTTGATTACTTTAGCATCTCAGGATTATACACATTTTAAGGAATTCGTGGAACTCTAAACTTAAACAATTAAGTTTGCTGCATATAAGTTATACATCAATTAATCTAATTAAAAACAATAATACAAGCTGAACTACTATAAAGCTCTATTAACCCCAAGCCTAAAAACAAAATAAAAACAAAAAAAACCCCACAAACTATCCAATGCATTTAAGTCTCGGCTCTATAATACACAACTTGGAACAACAAAAGTCTGCCCATGGGTAATTTTTGCTCTTCAAAATTGTGCTCTTCTATTTATCAATTTTCCCAACATTTGTACAAAACGTTGGGAGGATCCAAAATAATAGAGCCTCTATTTCCTGAACATAGTTTTAATAATTCAAGGAATGGTGCAAAGAAGTGGCTAATGAATACTTTCATTAATATGAGGACCTTTATTTATAAGATCCCGTTTGGAGGACATGCTTTGATTAGTCCAGCAGTTAATCTTTACTCCTAACAGCAAAACCGAGAATAAGGCAGATTTTTTTTTTTCCTAATATACTTGGTTTGAAATCCTGGAGTGAACCTGTACTTCGATCTTTTGTTTTTCAGTTGTCTTCCTCCTCTACTGAGGCATTAGGGAAACAGGGAAACTTCTGCTCATTTTCTTCCTTAGCCATCACTGCGGTGGTCTTAAGAATAGTCATTTCTTTTGCAGACTCTTTATAATCCTTGAGCTTCTTTCAAAATGTCCAGATCTGTGCAATATCCTTTTCTTTTCTTTTCTTTTCCCGCTACATTAGGCTCAATAGGTGCTTTTCTTCCTGCTCATTTTGAGAACTCTCACTCATTTGCTGTGCCTTCTAACACTGAAGCACTCCATCCTGTGGACTACTCTGGCTGTAAACACGTATGGGAGCGGTCCTCTGTGTGTAGGAATGTGATAAGCTATGTCTAAATCAGCTGTCTCAAACACAATGTCGAAACTTCAGTGTCCCTTTACCTCTCCCCACACAGTGTTTCTGTTTTAGAGAAGCATTAGATAGAAGTCCCAACGCAAGTGCTTCTTAACACCTCCACACAGCTTATCTTATGGTTATCTACTTACGCCACTTCACACATTTCCACTTCTGTAAATCTTATGACTGCTGTTTGTTCCCTCTGCCTGAATACACTGTACCCAGTTACAATTCAACCCAAGAAGCACAACTGCTAGGAGACAGACACATACATATTTGGGTTTGTCATTGGACTTGACCTTCACAAATGTGGGGGCTATTTAGACTGGTAAGCAGTTTCTCCGAGGCTGCTGTCTTTGCTTCTGAGATTGTACCATGAAATTGACCAAGATGGCCTTAAAATTCCCCTTAGGTTAACTAAACTTCAGATAGGTTTCTTTCAGACTGTAGGCCCCGATCTCCCTTTTTATTTCCTTTTTTTCTCTTTATTTCTTTCCTTTACTTTTTATTTCCTTTCTTTTCTTTGTTTTATTTTCTTTACTTTACTTTCTTCTTTTTCCTTCATTCCTTCCTTTGTTGAACTTTGTTGAACATTTATTTTAAAAAATTATATTCCTAAATTCTTTATGTCCTTTTGAGATGTACATCTCTTAAAAAACCTCCTAACAGGTTTATAACATAGTAGTTTTGTTTTTGTTTTTTTTTTCTCAAGGATCTGGGAATCGTTTTTGAAATTTAATCCTGAAGGAAAACAGGACCTTTATTTCCTAGTTTCTGAGAAATGATAGGACCTAAATTCAATAACTTTATTCCAGGTTGTAAAACTGCCTCGTGTCATGAAAATAAGAGAGATTATTTTTGCCAATTAGTCAATTTGCCAATTAGCCAGTTGGCCAATTAGCAAACACCAGTGGCTACCATCTTCTCCTCACCCCAGCTATTGTCTTGAATGAAGTCTTACTTGCCTATTTTTGCTTTGATAAAGTCCACAGCAGAAGCTGTCAGGAAGGAATGGATACAAAGTGGGGAAACAACAAGATGAAGCTGGAACCCATCACAGCGACAAACTCTTGCCTCTATCTTGGTAGTATATGTGTTCTGTCAAAACAGGATCCTTTATCTTAGAGTTAAATATATACACATCGCCAAGAGATGGAGAAGCTGAAGGAAGATTTAAGGGAAGCTGGAGAAGTTGTACCACATGCTGGGACATCACACCAATTGCATGAGTGAGCATATCAGCAACAACATACGTGAGCTTCAAAATGGCTGCTGCTTCACTTCCAGCAATCGAATCTCACTCAGGAAACTCTTGTGGTTTGGGCTAACCTGGAACATTCAGGGAGAGAAATTCCTGGAAATACAGTTTACCAGTCGACACACTGCAAAGCTACTATACTATTTCATTTGTTATCTGTCGGGAATAAAAATAATCACTCCAGGTTGAGCCTGGGTGGCTCAGTGGGTTAAGCCTCTGCCTTCGGCTCAGGTCAGGATCCCAGGATCCTGGGATCCTCTGCTCAGCAGGGAGCCTGCTTCCTCCTCTCTCTCTCTGCCTGCCTCTGCCTACTTGTGATCTGTCTGTCAAATAAATAAATAAAATCTTAAAAAAAAAAATTAAAAATAATAATCACCCTATAAGGCTCCTCCCTAGTTTAATAGCCTTTGTGATACCATTCTTCCCTGGGCCCTGTGGGTCATTCTTTTTCATTATTGTACAAGATCACTTATTCCCTTCTCTGTCCTCTTTTATTTTATTTATTTTTTTTTTTAAAGATTTTATTTATTTATTTGTTAGAGAGACAGAGAGCGAGCACAGGCAGACAGAGTGGCAGGCAGAGGCAGAGGGAGAAGCAGGCTCACCACCGAGCAAGGAGCCCGATGTGGGACTCGATCCCAGGACGCTGGGATCATGACCTGAGCCGAAGGCAGCTGCTTAACCAACTGAGCCACCCAGGTGTCCCCCTCTGTCCTCTTTTAATACTTTCTTCATAAATTTAACAGATTAATTATCAAAATATAGTAAATATAATTTTGTATGCAGAGCTATATATTAAGTATAGATGAAATCTGTTTAATCATGTGTGTCTAATGTGTAGAATTGTGCTTGGGCATGTGGAGACACTTTGCCAAACTTTTTTTGAATAATGTAATACAATATAAATGAAAATATATAAATATATAAATGAATTAACAGTACAATCATTACTAATTATTCCTCTATTCCAACTTATTTTTACCAAGCCCATTCTTCAGTATTTGCCATACTTACATATATGCATATTTAGAACAGTTCTTCACAACAAAATCTAACACATTCCCTGTAATCTCAGTCAGTATTTGTCATGCTTCCTACAAGTCTACATAGGATCGATTGTACATATTTAACCTGCATTTCTTTTTTTTTTTTTAACATCAACTTTTCACCCGAACTTCTCAAATTCCTTCCATCTTAAAAGAAAATGAAATCTTTACTATTACCCTCCAGCCAATAATTATCTGGTCTCTTTCTTTAATTTTCCTATGAAACTTATAGCAGTTGTGGATAATGATGTGTTTCGCATCTTTCCCTGTGATTTTTCAGTTTAAATATAGTTAGGATTTCCTCTACCATTTGACTATAGTGATTCCAATTAATTTTACTATTCAAAATATTTTGGATGGAAATAGCAAAAAGCCTGGTTAAGGGTAATTAAAAATATGGGTAAATATAAGGTAATTAAAAATATATATAGTTTATTTTCCCTGCAAAATTTGTAGTCCTTATGTAGTCCTTATGCAGTCTCCTAAAGATGACCAGGAGGACCAGGGTCCTACCACATGGATGTATCTCCAACTTTGAAAGGTGGGTTTGTCCACAAATTTAAACTATGTTGGGGCCCCATCAAAATCCTGTTTATGTCTAGGAATGTGAGACAAACCAAGAGTCAAAAGAAATCACAGGTCAAACTATCTAAACAATCTTCCTGAAAATTTAATTCTGTTACTTTTTTTCTCTCTGTATATGCCTTGATACTATAATGTTAAGGGACTATTTCCTTGTTGGATTTTTTTTTCATTTGTAATTACACTATTTGGAAACCATATTTAAATGAACAAGTGATATTTTCAGTGAACATATATTTTCTCTGACATGAATAATGTTATATAGCTTTCTTAGGCTTAGCATTTGGCTAAGACATTTTTCATTGCTTTTAATGTCAACCATTACTTTAGTTGAACTTTTTTTTTTAACAGCAATGTATAGTTGGATTTATAAAATTAAACTTGTTAATTTATTGTCTTTAATGAGTACATTTTACTCTTGATCGCTTGGTTGATTATAAGATTCCAGGTAAATAATTTTTCACCTTCATAAAGATATTATTCCATTACCTACTAATATCATTAATATTGTGTGTTTATGATGATGTCTCTGCTGTCAGTGTAGTATCCATATGGTTCAAATTGTCTATCATGTGTCTTTGGCAAATCCTAAATTTCTTATATCTCTGACATCCTGCAGCCCGACTTTAAATTTTCAAAGTGTGCAGTGTGTTGAGGTGGCACCGTCAACCAAGCCAAAGTGAAACTACATTTTGCAGAGCTCACTTCTCTTTGCTGTGCCACGGTGGAGTGGTTTACAGGATAAATTCCAATGTGATTTGGAAGTCAGTAAGGATACAGACAGTCATTTTTATTGTATGAAATAACACCAGGCACTGTGCATTTGGGGTGGTGCAGGCTCTCACTTTTTCAGCTCAAGGGATCTGCCTTCTGTAGGATTTCTCTGTTGACTTGGGACAAATGCATATAAATGTGCAGTTCCATGGAAAAGGCTGCTACTAGCCCTGCTGGTCACCCACATAATTATGGTTGCAGGTCATACGAGTCAGTTATGAAATCAAGTTTATCCTACTAGGCTGTTGTTTGTCTGGTTGTTTTCTTGCTCTTTTACAATTGAGATCCTCTTCCTGACCCCTCCCTGGCTGGCTCATAACATTAGGCCCACACTATACACAAAAGCAGAGACCCTACAGATTTCTTTCTTTCTTTCTTTCTTTCTTTCTTTCTTTCTTTTTTTTTTAAAGATTTTATTTATTTATTTGACAGAGAGATCACAAGTAGGCAGAGAGGCAGGCAGAGACAGAGGAGGAAGCAGGCTCCCTGCTGAGCAGAGAGCCCAACGCGGGGCTCGATCCCAGGACCCTGGGATCATGAACTGAGCCGAAGGCAGAGGCTTCAACCCACTGAGCCACCCAGGCACCCCACCCTACAGATTTCCTAATCAACTCCCACACTGTGTATATTCTAATAACTATAATAAATCTCTTAATCTATATCACTTATAGTGGTTCTCTTTGTTGGAACTGTGATAGATTTCTTATTTCTAATTCATTCATTCATTCATGCTGCTTGGCACTTGATGTACTTTTCAGTTGTTATGTATCAAGTATTTATTCAGTTCTGGAATGTTTCTCAGCCATTATTTTATAAAATATTACTTTCCAAATATTCCATCTATTTATAGATTCTTCTCAAAGTACTATGGTATAAACTCTCTATTTTTTCTCCATGCTTGTTAATATTTTTAATATTTTTATTCCTATTGCTTTGGATAGCATTATGATATAACTTCTCACAACTATCAATAAACTAATTTATCTCTTTTCTGTTCTCAAATTTAGATTTTATCCCATATATTGAGTTTATTTTTCTATATATTTGCCATTTCATATCATTTAATATGATTCTTTTTTTTTAAATCTGTTTTCATTTGCTCTTTTTAGCTCATAATCCTTAATTTTTTCAAATATTACAAGTGTATCTTTTATAAAATGGAAGATCTCCAACAGATTTTAAAAAAAATAATTAAGACTGCTATATTTTTTACATTTCATTAAAAATAATGTTTTATTTTGTCAGTGCTTCCTTTAGCATATATTGTTTTCAAAAGCGGGATATTATTTGATTCTCTTTCATCTTTACTTGATAGACTTCTTTACATTTTTCTCTCTGTCTTCATGCTTTTTCTGATTGTCTATCCAGTGGTTTCTTCTATCCCAGACTACCAAATCAGAAGGCGATCTTATATTAGTGACACTGTCTTCTTATCTCAGCAAGTTATTGAAGTGTTTCATATTTAATCCGTAGGCACTAATAAGATGGCAGCTTAGTTCAATTCTTTGTAATAAGTTGAAGCCTCTTTCCTGTCGCCTACCTAGGTACAAATCTTTGCCAAATCCACAGTGTAGGAACTAGTCAAGGGATATTGATTTTGGGTTGCATTCTGTGGTCTAGGGTACATCATGCTATTTTTCCATTTCAAACCAAGAACTGGTTCCAGTTGATTAACTCACATACTGTAACCTTCAGGGGCTAAATATTTGACTACCTTCATATGGACTGCCTTTCTTAAGATTATATTTTGTTATTGATCCATAGGCATATTAATGTTAGATTTAATTTAGATAAGTCTATTGAAATGTCTCTTAAACTAATTTATTCCTGGTACGTTTTTGAATCAGAACTGGAGGAGATTAAATCATGAAGTTCCAATCATATCATAAGTAGATTAAAAGCCTTACATATGTTTTCTACCTGAGTTGGAAAACTTCTGTTAAAAACCGGATTTTAAATATTTTAGGTTTTGCAGGCCACGTACAATCTCTTTCACATATTCCTTTTTCCCCAAAAAGGTTTTAAACATGGAAAATCCATTCTTATGAGATATAGGATATATGCGAAGTAAAGAAGACAATTTTATGCTATTACATGGATAAATTTAGGACTGTTGGGACTGAGATGGTGTGTTGACATAGCAAACAAATGTATATGGTATAATCTTTAACTGGAAAGACAGAATTACATTATGCTTAATCCTGGTTTTCCTTATTTGCATTTTTGCTTACTGTTAATTTGCATATAAATCAATAGTTTAATTTTTTTCCAGGAAATTTTAGACACAAACTAGGCATATAATAATCATAGATATATGATATATATATCTCATATATATATATGAGATATATATATCATATATCTATGATTATTATATGCCTATATATATCATATATCTCATGATATAGAGATGGGAGAGTTGAATAAGACAAATATTGTAAATCAAATAAATGATCAAGAGTTGAACAAATTCATCCTGAGAAGAAGTGAGTTTGAAGGGAAACTTCTAAAAATAATAAGCATTCATCAGTTATATCAAAGTACTTCTAAGGAGAAGGGTGTCTTTGTTAGGGTCTGTGTAAGAATAAGAAACCTTAATATAAGTATTTAAGATTAAGACTTTTTTGTAATTTCTCTCAAAAAGTAGCAACGAAATCAACATCATCAGCAACTCTTTGAGTAGAAAACTATCACTGGAAGAAGAAATTAAGCTATATAATATGTAATTTGCAAACTGCAAAGACACAAGTAAAAGCCTGCTTTTGCTGATTTGTTACATTATCTTTCAGAGTATGCAATGTTCAAGAGACTGGAATTGGGAGGTGACAGGAACCCATTTTAGTCAAAATATTGAACTTCCATTAAAGCAAAAGTAATTTTAATTATATTAATGAACATATGTTCTGTACCTCCTGGAGAGTTAAAAAGAAAATTAAGAAATTCTATTAAAAAAGTTGGAAGTAGTATAAACACTTACTTTATAAAAGGAGGCACACAAATATTCTAGAAACATTAGAAAAAATAGTCATGGTATCATTTTGAACTTTAAAATTTCTAAATATATCATGTGAATTTCCATCGAATTTATAATAATCAATTGCTACTAATTATTAAAAGTGATAATTAGCCAGGGATGCCAGGGCAGCTCACTCAGTTAAGCATCTGCATTCAGCTCAGGTCATGATCTCAAGGTCCTCTAACTGAGCTCCCTGTTGGGCTCCTTGCTTGGCAGGGAGTCTGCTTCTCCCTCTCCCTATACCTTTCTCCCCTCCCCACTCATGCTCTCTCTCTTTCTCTCAAATAAATAAATAAAATATATATTTTTTTTAATAAAATATTTTTTTTAAAAAGTGAGCATAACGAGTGAATTGAACACTTCTAAATCTATTGTCAGAAGTTTAATTCAATGCATCTTTTCTGGAGATGCATCAAGAAACTTGCATCAAGAAACTTGATCAAGAAACTTTAAAAGGACCCCAATTTCTTTTTTAAAAAAATTCAATTTCTAGGAATCTGTTCTTTGATTGTAATGTAGACAATAATTTGTATGAGGAATAGCCATTATAAAGTTAGTCAATAGCAAATAAAAGCAAATAAAATCTCACTAATCTAAATGTTAGTGTGATTTAATAATCTTATGTATTCAATAGACCTTACACAGCAGAAATAAAGTGTTTAGTTATCTTTCAAAACCATAAATATAGTAATCTCTACTGAAGAAATATCAATGGGTAGAGAAAGTTATGGGTTATATGTCAGTGTTTGTCTATAAAATAATCTGGTTTTGGATGTGTGTCCCCAAATTTTATAGAATTGTTTCTTGGGATGAACACTGTTATATTTAACTGCTTTTTTTCATATCAGTGAGTGATACTGAAAGATATGGTTGTTTGTATTACTGAACATCAGCTATAGATACAGATATATTTATTAAAAATGAAAAATGGAAGAAATGTCATTCAAATGATAGCCCCAAAACATACTTTAGAAAATGCAGAATTAATTTTAATAATACTTTCAAAACTGTGCTTATACATATGTGACTACGTATCATTTTATTATTTTTATTAATAGTAATTAATAAAAGTAAGTAAAGAAAGTATAGATTTTTTGGCCAAGATTATTCTCTCTACAATAACTTGTAGTACTATTTTTTATTTCACAAATATTGTTAGTTAATGTAACATCTGTATGTACTCATGCTATTGCATGCATCAAAAGTAATTAATTTTCAGATAATCTTAATTTTCCACATAATTTCGGATGGATTGATACAATGAATATCATCAAATACAGATTTCTTTTTAATTGATAACATCATAAATGCTTGTTTTCGACCTCTTGCTATTTACAGAACATTCATTATAGTCCACATGTTGAACACATACAAATAAAATAAAACTTATTCATTCTTGATGAAATTCTAATGAAAAGTGAACAGAAAACTATAAATAAATGTACATATGTAGCAAACAGACATTAACTAAGTGACAGACAGGGGAAAGTTCATAAAATATTAGTAAAAAGTTAAATTGTGAGTTTGTTCCAATATTCTTTCTCTCAATTATGCATTTAGTAATAGTTTTACTCATATCGTATTGAAGGCACATTTGACCATAGGAAAATAGAGATGGCAGAATTTGCTCCTTAGACATATAAGATGTAGTTAGGAAAATAATAAAGTTGGTAAACATAAATGTAATATTTCTAAAAAAACTATATATATATGTTAAATCAAAAGTTTTAATAAAATTCAAGATGCAAGAAAATTTGTTGTGTGTGTGATAAGGACAAACTGATTGGAGGCATTGCCACTGAATTGATTATTGAATGATATATAGAGTTTGAGCGTGTAAGATTAGGATAAAGGGCATTTCAAGTAATCATATAAATGTTTTTTTGGGCATTAAGAAATGTAATATGAATAGAAAATGCTTGAAGGGTAGTGTGTCAGGAAACCTCAAAGACATCTATCTGGTTTAGGTAGGTAGAGATCTCAGGTTTTCAGCTACCAATGACTGAGAAAAATAGCTGAGAGGAATCTCTCTTAAGAAGTTTAGACTTTCAGGGCACCTGGGTGGCTCAGTGGGTTAAAGCCTCTGCCTTTGGCTCAGGTCACGATCCCATGGTCGGATCCAGCCCCACATCAGACTCTGCTTGGCAGGGAGCCTGCTTCCTCTTCTCTCCACATCAGACTCTCTGCTCAGGAGGGAGCCTGCTTCCTCTTCTCTCTCTGCCTGCCTCTCTGCCTACTTGTGATCTCTGTCTGTTAAATAAATAAATAAAAATCTAAAAAAAAAAAAAAAAGAAGTTTAGACTTTCAGTTACCTAAGGCAGGAGGGAGGACAGGGATGTCAAAAGAAATTCCTTTGAAACATTATGGTTGCTTGCAGTGTGATGAAACTGCAAAATCTAGGGTTGGTTATAGGAGGTAATAAATTTCTCAAGGCTCAGAAAACTAGTGGAGAAAGAGAACTCCCTTGTGTCCTTAAAATATATCAGTGAATGGCTAAGAACTTCTTAGTGTAATATTATTACACATGAATATTCTTAGTACAAATAAATAACTTGGATCTTCCATCTCTACTTTTCTCCCTCCTTCTCTTTAAGTTCCTTTCCTCCTGAAACAATTCAACTCTTAAGCCTGATAGGTATAATTAAGTCTGCTGTAGAAAAAGTTCACAGCAACCTGGAGCTAGGTGTTTGATACCTGAGGTTGATTAAAAGAATGCCCACACATAAGTGATTGACTGGAATAAGATCTAGAAGTTCAAGCAAAGTGGGGAAGGCAGCTCATTGAGGTAAATCAGAAATTGACTTGAGAGAAAAGATGTCATTGTAAGAATCTGTAAGATATTTTGGACTGGAGAACTCTGTTGCCCAATGAAGACTAAGACAATACATTGCATAAGCCCTAAATATAAAACTTAAGAGGGTCAAGTAGATTTTCTTTCCTTAAGACAAGGCATAGCCTGATCTACCATCCTTGTTTTGTTGGTGTAAAAATCATTAGCAATTCCACAGATCCCATCATGACTAGCCAACAAACATCTAAGAAGAATGCATTCATCTCTACTTGTGCCCATGACTTCAGACTGATTTATATTCCATATAAGAGTGTCATTAATAACTTCTTTCAGAATGGGGTGCCTGTGTGGCTCAGTTGGTTAAGTGTCTGACTTGATCTCAGCTCAGGTCTTGATCTCAGGGTTGTAAATTCAATCTCCACATTGGGCTCCACACTGGGCATGGAGCCTACTTAAATATATAAACAAATAAATAAAATAACTTCTTTCAGAGTTTAAGACAGTGTCTTAAAATTCTTGTACCATTGGAATCACTTGTCTGATTATTTTTGTAAACAATGAGTCAACAATTACCTGCAGATTGGGTACCTAAATAATCAGCAGTTACACTTGTTTTTGAGCTCACATGAGTCAGAATTTCCAGCCTAGGTGATTTATAGAAAATGAGTAGAAAAGTGATTTTAAGTAAGCAGATGAAAAACAAAAAGAGGAATTAGACAGAAATCTTGGTCTTGTGTTGTTGGTAGAAAGCTATCCACTATCCAAGGTCATCAGTTTGTTCTCAAGGTCTTGGGCCAGTTATCTACTTCTAAAGACTGTTAGCTTTTAGAGGATCCTGAGAATCTTCAATCTGAAATCAGCTATTGCATTAGCCTTCCTATTATCTATAATTCTGAAATGCTTCATTAATTGTAAATACAGATGCAAGGATTGACTTCTGGAGGCTCATTGCTATAAATGAAAGCTGATAAAATCTCTTCCAATGAGATTCCATTAGTTTTCTCTTTGAAAAAATCTCTTTGAGTAACCAAAATCTCATTGAGGATAGTGAATAGTCTGCTTAAGACAATGTAGGAAGACAGCTTGTTGGTGACATGATGAGATAGTATATAAATCAGTTGCAATTTTTTTGTCATGTCAGTATGCAGCATGACAGACTCAAGCATTAGAAGTGAAACCTCTAAACACACAGGCCTCCCAGTTATTAGTTCATAGGAGGATATGTGTTGTGTCCCAAAGAAAGCAGGTTGTATGACCACAGGGCTATGTTTGAGCTCCCAGATAAGGAGGTCTCTTATTAAGGACTTGGTTAATTAGTAAAAAATTATCACAATTGCAATAAAAATCTGCACCTGATTTTTTTTTAAAGATTTTATTTATTTATTTATTTATTTGACAGAGAGAGATCACAAGTAGGCAGAGAGGCAGGCAGAGAGAGGAAGGGAAGCAGGCTCCCCGCTGAGCAGAGAGGCCCGATGCGGGGCTTGATCCCAGGACCCTGAGATCATGACCCAAGCCAAAGGCAGAGGCTTCAACCCACTGAGCCACCCAGGCGCCCCTGCACCTGATTTTTATCTGAAATAACCAGTTAAACTTAGAAATAATCTCCATTGTCATTTTGTGAAGGTCTCTGATAAGTTTGCATAATATGTAGTTTGTTGGGAGAGATTAGCTTTTCGTTGTTAGTTAGGTAATTTCCTAAATAATAAACTGTTTAAGCAAAATTATAATTTATCTCCTTAACTTTCTCCCATAGCTCAGAGCAAGTAAATGGCTTTCCATTTTAACAGACTGCCTTGTTTTTGAACAAAGTAAAAGATCATCTGCATATTTTATCATAACTCAACCAAAAGGGTAATTTAAATATTTTAAATATTGATTGAAGATCTTTGAAAAATAGGACAGGGCTTCAATGAACCCCTGGATCATGATTGCCCAGGTATATTCCTATCCTTCTCAGGTTAAAGATTTTATTTATTTATTTATTTATTTATTTATTTAAGGGAGAGAGAGACAGAGATAGTAAGTGAGAGCACAAGCAGGGAGGAGATGGAGAAGCGGGCTCCCTGCTGAGCAGGAAGCCTGACATAACATGGATTCTGGCTGTATCTCAGGTGCCAGGATCATGACATGAGCCAAAGGCAGATGTTTAACTGACTGAGCCACTCAGTCAGCTTACTGGCACCCCTATCCTCAGGTTAAGGCAAAAGGCATTGACTATCCTAGTTTGTTTGAGAGAGAGAGAACACCTTTGACCAGGGTTGGGAGGGGCAGAGCGAGAGGGAGATAGATAATCTTCAGTAGGCTTCAGGTCCAGCCCAGAGCCCAATGCAAGGCTCCATTTCATGACAAAGCGATCATGACCTGAGCCAAAATCAAGAGTTGGTCACTTAACTGACTGAGCCACCCAGATACCCCTGATTATCCTAGTTTAGAGTTGCACTGAATAGGAACAGATAAAAAATCTAGTACTAGTGAGGCCCCAGGAAGAATTGATAATAGGATGGATTTGAATTAGATTCTACTAGGAAGTAATGGATAAGGATTTTGTTCATAGCCTAGAGAACTTGAACAAGTTAGTCTATATCTTTGTCCATTTGATTTCTTTACTGGTAGGATGGGAGGGGTCTACAAAGCTTTTATAGGATGTTAAAGGGCCTTCAGACATAAAGCCTTCAACTCTAAGTTTACATTCTTCCTTCGTATCTGGCCTTAAGGGATTTTGAGGAATTCTGTGTGATGGCTTGGTAGGATCTATCTGAACTTTAATAGATTCTGTTCCAATTATTTTTTTCCTATGTCATTGGGATTTTTCACCCATAGAGTGTCAGGCATGGTGTCAAATCTTTATCTGGAGTTACATCAAATATAATGGAGAAGGCTAAAGTCTACACAGAGTAGACATAACTTGATCATGGATAGAAGTGTCCTTTGGAAACTTGAAAAATTGTTTCTCTTGATGTACACTTAACACCATGATCCCATTTACAAAGGTTTTTCCTATTAAATTTGCAGGGATGGAATCACAGAACAGGAAGAATTTTTTCTCAGTTAATGACCCAAGGGTTACAGTTAATGTCTTGGAGGTAGGGAAACTTGTGGGTTATTTGAAATGCTTACTGCTTCTGTGGTATGTATAGTCTTAGGAAAAAGTTGATTAAAAGTGACAGGTTTTAATGTAGAAAGAGTAGTGCTCATATCCCCTAGGAAATAATGACATTGACTTTCTGTGTTTAGTTAATTCACCTTGACTATTTAAGGATAAAGTACAGTATTAGATGCTTTTCCTTTCTTGGGGAATTTCATTGATCTGAATTGGAGGCTTTTCCTGTATCTTGGTTTTCCTTTTGTAAGATGGGACTGACTTTTTTTCCAGTTTCCCTTACAGTACCTGCAACTGGGCCACCTAATTTTTTGATCTTCAGAGCCATAAGGCCACTTTGGATCCTGTCTTTTTTGTTGTTTTTCTAAAGTCTTTTCAAAATTTTCTGCCAGATATTGTATTTCAGGTAACGAGACTGTTTCCTTTTTGATGTCTGTTTTCAATTTTTGCTCTTAAGGCCTTTAAGGGATTGGGTGAGAATGCCAACAACGTGTCAAATACAGAGAAGCTAGGAATGCCTAGGTGACATTCAGTTAAACATCTGCCTTCAGCTTAGGTCATGATCCCAGGATCCTGGGATGGAGCCCCACATCAGGGTCCTTGCTTTGTGGGGAGCCTGCTTCTCCCTCTAGCTCTGGCCACTTCCTTGGCTTATGTTCTCTTTCTCTCTGTCAAATAAATAAAGAAATTCTTAAAAAAAACAACAACAACATAGAAGCTAGCTTGAATGTATCCTCACTGGCAGCCAAATCTGGGACAATATAAACAGCAAATAACTAATGCTATTTACCAATCATAATCTACTGAATACATTAGAATCCATGAACTCAAAGATATAAATAAATTAATGAGTGGAGTGAAGGTTTGATATTTACATTGGGGAGAAGTCTCACAAACACCTCCCAATCAAGTAAGAAAAGTGCACATCACCCAATATGGGGCATGTTTAATTGTACTACCTGATAGAACACAATGAAAATGTATCATAACTTCTGCTGAATTTGATCATAAGAACATCAGATGAATCCAAATTGAAGGACAATCTATGAAATATCTGTCCATTAACCCTTAAAAATGTCAAGGTCCTTTACTTTCTTTCACTATACACAAAAATAAATTTGAAATGGATGAAACACCTAACTGTGAGACAGGAAACCATCAGAATCCTAAGGGATAACACAGGCAGCAACCTCTTTGACCTCAGTTGCAGCCACTTCTTACCAGACATGTCTTTGGAGGTAAAGGAAATAAAAACGAACTAATAGGGGAAAAAATGAACTAATGGGACTTCATTAAAATAAAAATTTTCTGCAGAACAAAGGAAACAATCAATAAAACTAAAAGACAGACTATGGGATGAGAGAAGATGTTTGCAAATGACATATCTGATAAAGGGTTACTTTCTAAAATCTATAAAGAATTTGTCAAACTCAACACCCAAAAAACAGGTAATCCAGTTAAGAAATGAACAAAAGATATGAATAGACACTTTTTCAAAGAGGACAGCCAGATGGCTAACAGACACATCAATCATGATCAGGGAAATAGAAATCAAAACAACGAGATACCACCTCACACCTATTAGAATGGCTAAAATTAACAACACAAGAAACAACAGGTGTTGGACAGGATGAGGAGAAAGGAGAAACTTCGTGTGCTGTTGGTAGGAATGCAAATTGGTGCAGCCACTGTGGAGAACAGTATGGAGGTTCCTCAAAAAGTCAAAAATAGCATTACTTTATGATACAGCAATTGCACTACTAGGTATTTACACAAAGGATAGAAAAATACAGATTTGGAGGGGTACATGTACCCCAATGTTTATAGCAAATTTATCAACAATAGCCAAACTATGGAGAGAGCCCAAATGTCCATTGACCCATTGACTGATGAATGGATAAAAAAGAAGTGAATATATATATATATATATGAATATAATGGAATATATATTCCATTCCAGTAATATTCCATTTATATATATATATATATATATATATAATCACCAAAAGAATAAAATCTTAACATTTGCAATGATATGGATACAGCTAGAGTGTGTAATGCTAAGTGAAATAAGTCAGTCAAAGAAGACAAATACCATATGATTTCACTCATATGTGAAACTTAAGAAAGAAAACAAAAGACCATGTGGGAAGAGGGGAAAAGAGGGAGAGAGGGAAACAAACCATATGAGACTATTAATGATAGAGAACAAACTGAGGGTTGATGGAAGGAGGTGGGTGGGATGGGCTAGATGGGTGATGGATATAAAGAAGGGTATTTGTTGTGATAGGCACTGGGTGTGTATGTAAGTGATGAATCACTGAATTCTACTCCTGAAACCAATATTGCGCTGTATGTTAATGAACTAAAATTTAAATATTTTTTAAAATGCCAGTATCCTGAAGATCAAAGAAATGTTGAGGAATTATTCCAGATAAAGACTAAAACAAACAGGCAAAGTAACATGTGATGTTACAAGCAACATTCTGAATAAGATCTTTTTGTAATCATAATTAGTAGAGCTTGAATATATTCTGAAGATTAAGTGGTAGAAATGTAATAATTTTAATTTCCTGATTTTGATATTTGTGTTGTGGTTCTACGGGAGAATATATTTGCTATAAAGACTGTACACTCAAGTACCGGGTGCTGATAGGGCATCATATCTACAACTTATTCTGTAGTAGTTCAGGAAAATTACTTTATATTATAATTTTAAAAATCTGTAGTTTGAGCGTATCTCAAAATTAAAATAAAATGAAATTCTAGCCATGAGAAACAAGAGAAATTGAGGGATATCCTACAAAATAGTAGGCCTCTCCAGTACACAAACATCAGTGTCATTAAGGACATGCCAATCAAATAAAATACATGTTCCTTAATGGGGGGGGTATTGCTATAAAGGAGAGTGCTGCAAAATGAGCATAATTGCAATATGGATAATTTTAAGCAATATCATATTTTCTGAATTTCATTGTTGCCCTCTAGACACTTAGCAGAATATCCTTATTATTATAAGAAATGCATGCAGAAGAATTTAAGAAGATGGGGGTGCCTGGTGCCTCCGTTGGTTAAGCTTCTGACTCTTGATTTCGGCTCAGGTCCTGATCTCAGGGTCATGAGATCAAGCCCCACCTGGGGTTTTCTGCTCAGCAGGGAGGCTGCTTCTCTCCTTCTTCTTCTCCTTCTTCTCCTCCCTCCTTATGCTTGCACTTTCTTACTCTCTCTCTGTCTCTCTCAATTCAATTAATCAATCTTTAAACATAAAAAAATGAAAAAGAATTTAAGAAGGTGGTGCATGGTCCTGCAACTTACTTGACAATATTTCAGAAAAAATTAATAAAGTAAATAAGCACAGTATAGGTAAAATAAAGGAAGAATAGGCAAACATAGGTAAAGGAATTACAAAAGCTTTTTAAAATATTTTGCAAATTTTATGAAAGTCTGATGTTCCTCAAATTAAAAATATAATTAAAAAATAATAAGTCACTAGAAAATAGAAGTGGAATGCAATTTCCTATTCACAACAACAAACTAAGGAACAAATTTAATAATAATTCTCAGGGCCCGTATGAAGATAGCTAAAAAGACTCTAGTAGGAGACATAATAGTCTGAGAAATGTAGAGAAAGTATTAAACTACAATAGTAATCACCAAAAAATATGAAGATAGAAATGAGACTGCCTTTTGTCCACCAATTTGGAAACTAAATCACAAAATATTCATAAGTAGTTTAAGTGTATGGAGGAGAAATGGGCTCTTTTATACTACTTAAGGGATTTTTAAAATTGGTTTAACCATTCTTCCGAGTAATACTGTAACAAGATTAAATGCACAGTATAGAAATTCTTCAGGCTTTTCAAACCCTTTGAAGTGGTGTAAAGCTGCCTGTTTCCTGTTATATCCATCCTCCAGTCCTTCCTCTACTTTACTCAGGGAGGTTGAACCAAAGAGAAACATTGATAGGGGATTACAGGCATTCAAAGAAAGCAGCAAAGGTGTTTCTACCCTTAAATCTGGCTGAAAGTCTCTGTGGCTGCAAATCCCCATTATGCTGTTGACCTGTGATTCAAGCTAACCCCTCAGTAGCCACACTCTATTCTTGGATGGCAGTAACACTCTTCCTATTTTGTCCTTTAAACCCAAGTGGGGATGAGAGCTTCAAAATGATGCTAATTCCTAAATTCCTTCACTGTACTATTTGCCTTTCAAAACACGTTATTCAAAGTAGACTTGCAATTGGTTTCTCATTTTGTATGTCCTCTATTAAACTACACAGCATGAGTTTTGTTTCACTGATCGGACCTTGGTGGATATAACTATGAATCCTACCTGTAGGACTATATCCTAAAGACACAGTACACTAAGCATCTGAGTTCAATATTGCTCACATTTCTTTGAAACAGTAAAATGTGTGAAGGATTTAACTATCCAAAAGTAGTTGATTGGTAAATATATAGCTCATTCATATTAGGCAACATAAGGTAGCTACCCAAAATTCTGTTTCATAGTTCTTATGTTTTGGAAAGTTGTTTAGTTCATGAAGTTTAGTGAAAAAAACTTGCTTGATCCAAATTTTATAGTATCTTGAAATGAGGAACTAGAATAAACCTTTTATCATTTTTTCTAGTTTCTAGGATTACAGGTTATTATGATTTTTAAAATTTTTCATGTTTTTCAAAGAATATACTAATTTTATGTCATAAACTATTATTTAAAGGAAAAACTTCAAGGTGATGCTAGTGAGAACATGAAGGAATTTAGCATTCCTCTGCAGATGGCTACCTTTGCATTCTCTTAAGAAGCTGAATAATATTCACTAAAGTGGAGCCAACATTGAAGATATGTCAACATCAAACATGATGTTTTTCATTTTTGATACATGAAATTGATTATCTTCTATCTTTATTATTCATGGATTCTGTGTTTATAAATGTGCCTGCTCACTAAAATATATTTAGAATCCTCAAATCAATAATCATGGTGCTTTCTCCATCATTCGTGAACTTGCACAGACAAGTAAAAATCTTGAGTCACCTGAAATACGTGATCCTGCTGAAGTCAAACAAGATAAGGTTCTGACTTCTTGAATCAATTCTCATAGTAAATGTGTCCCTTCTGTAGTTTATTTAGTGCCACAACTTTTTTTTTTCCTTTTTGTACCTTTTTTTTTTTTAATTAACTGGAAAATTTTATTTATTTGACAGAGAAATCACAAGTAGGCAGAGAGGCAGGCAGAGAGAGAGGAAGGGAAGAAGGCTCCCTGCTGAGCAGAGAGCCCGATGCGGGGCTCGATCCCAGGACCCTGAGATCAGGACCTGAGCCGAAGGCAGAGGCTTTAACCCACTGAGCCGCCCAGGCACCCCGTACCTTTTTTTTAAAGGTAATTTCATTGTTTGAAATTTCCCCCAAGTATACTGCTAGAGTGCTATCTGGTGTTCCTATGTACAAAGTTGTGATGTTCCTTACAAAGAAAATATGTGTTTTAGGAAAGATTCATTCAGCCTTGAGTTAGCTTGTTGTTGGGCATGAGTTCAGTCAGCAATGAGCCTATAATATATATTATCAAATAAGGTGTCTTGAAACAGAAACACACATAAAATAAGATTATGTATTAACTGGTTGATGAAAATATTATGACTGGAGGTTTGTAGGAACCAAACCCTGTATTCCCCTAAGAACAATGGTCCAATATTCACTAATTCGCTAATTGCAGGTAATTTGTAAAACATAATTTACTACAAATACAATTAACTACCTTGTAGCTAGTTTTCTAAATAGTTTCTATATAACTTCTAAATAGTTTTATAGCTCACCCACAACTCTTTTAACAAAATGTCAGTTTTTTTCCTGATGTATTTTTGAAATATATTCTTTGGAACCCTAATGTTTTATGGTGGCCCCTTATGTGGCACCTTTATGTGGAACAGGGGAGAGACATCATAGCAGTGTCATCTCTGCATCCTCCATCTCAATCTGTCAGAACTTCATCTGTAAAACATGTTGAAGTTTATCCAACATCTTATTTTTACAGTTTCTGCTGATAAAATAGAAAAGAAAAAGACAAACACAGGTCTAAATTTTATAGTCAATAATGAAGACAATAATGATAATAATTCTCATTATTAATATTATTATTGTTATTATTTTAAGCATGGAAAACTTAAAAGTGAGGGATTAAGTCTAACAATAAAGTCCCAGATGCTAAGTAATTATAACTACATATTAGAAAAGGCAAGCCTTTTACTGAATTGAATTTTTTAAGTAAATTGGCTAATTTCTTCAGAATTAGCATATATTAATTCAATATTTTAAGGAAATAATTAGGTCTTGAGCTAGAATACTGGCAGTGGTAATGAAAAGAAAAGTGATTATAATAATTTGCATCCAGAAAGGAGGTGCCTGGCAACTTTTGGATAAGAGAGGGATTCTCAACATAAAGGACATGTAAAGGTTACTCAGAGATGACCTCAAGTGAGAACAGTTGATGTAGCAGTGGGACACCCATGAAAGTCGAATGGGGTGAAGTGGGCAGAGTTGGCCTTAAGAGATAGATAAAAGAGAAGAAACATACATGATCTGGGGGAAAAGTATTTGTGTGTGTGTGTGTGTGTGTGTGTGTGTGTAGTTAATCAATTTGTGCAATTAGTTGTTCAAATGTAAATACACAGGGATGTTCATGATGTAATTAGAAACAAGAATTGGAGGTAGGAAGGGAAGGTGATGATGAACATATTTTTGAGATTTCTACAGCCTAGAGATATTAATAATCTATGTTGAACAATGTCAGTTGAGTTTTATAATTAGGATAAAAATTCTTTAGCAGAATAGGTCTTATTCTGAAAATGTAAAGGAAATGTGACTGATGATTAAATGTCCACAAAGATAGCTTGTCATATTTGAGCTCCCCTTTAAGTGAGAAAAAGAAATGATCCAGTCTCAATGTGAGGTCCCTTATGCCTGATTCCTGACATCTCTACTAAATGTTGCACAGGGTAAACACACATAACAAATTTCTCTCCTTTCAGTAAAAGAAAAAAAAAAAAAACTGATGGCACCAAAAATAAAGGACAAATACTGGGAAAACCTTAAGAGTAAGTCAAAATTTCATCCCCAAATAAATCTGTGTGGGGAGTTCTTTGTTCTCTCTCTCACTATATGCCATAATTAGCAAACTAATACCTAAGCAAAATGTATAACAAAAATCTTTAATTTTATTGAACTTTGGTATGTGTATATATACCAGATTAAATTCTAGTTGCAAGGTAATAGAAAAAAAATGATGTAGACTCTGACCTCAAAAATCTATGTCTAGTAGGAAGGAAGACAATAAACCAAATATTACAGTACAGTGTCAAACACTATGGAAAAGTTTTCATAGAGTATGTGGTAGGAAAGAGATGGCTTATTTGAACTGTCAAACATGAGAGATTTGGGGATTGTGAACAATTAATACCACACATATGAAGTCATTTGTAATTATTTGGAAATTAATTAAACTTTACACATGATTATTATGTGCCCTAGAACGCATATAATTAAAATTGTATGCATGCATATATAAAATTATTATATATAGTTTTTTAAATATTTTATTTATTAATTTGACAAAGGGAGAGATCACAAGCAGGCAGAGAGGCAGGCGGGGGGTGGGGAGCAGGCTCCCCACTGAGTAGAGAGCCCAATGCGGGACTCAATCCCAGGACCCTGAGATCGTGACCTGAGCTGAAGGCAGAAGCTTAACCCACTGAGCCACCCAGGCACCCCTATTATATATAGTTTTTATATGTAAATTGTTTATATTATACATGTATAAAAATTTAAGTATACACAGAAAAACATACATCTCACCGGTTCACATGCTATAGTCAAAGCTTTAATCTGTAGCTCATTTTGGGGGGGAAAATTTAAGTTGCTTGACCAATGTGTCATAGCTGTTGCAAATTAACACTGACATATCTTTCTCCAGTGGAAACAAACTTTCTCTAATGGAAAGCTGCATGAGCAGCCACAGGATTCCCTGACTCCTAAAGAAAACAACCAGGAAGCACTTCCTGAGATGGAGGATATAATCATTAGATTAGACTTAACTACTAAGATTGGAAAAGATCCACAGGATAAGGCTGTTGAGTTAAATGTGGTATCATGATTGAGAATTCTAATTATTGGTCACATTCTTTATCTCATATTAAATTCTGCAAAGACCTACCCATCATTCTGCTAGTTCATCCTGATAAAGAGACCTAGACTCTAAATTATTACTATAATTATTCAAGGTTCTGTAACGCAGTCATGTGAGAATTGCCACAAATAAAAACTCCCAGAATTCCTGTGATAAAAAGGGAGATTTCCTGCTGAACTAATGTGGCTTTATGGAGGAACCAGTTTGAATTAAAATATATAAACTGATAGATGCCTAAAAGCAGTATTAAGGAGAAAACACAAGAAGGGTGACTTGTATCTGATTTTGCCATTTAAAACAAATCCTGTTCTCTTGTGTTTGAATCAAATTTCCAAATTTATTATTTTCGGTTTAGCAGCCACATAAATAAGCTAAAGATACACTAGGAAATGAGGACTTGCTGATCTTTTGCCCTAAAATACCATCTTTGAGAAACTGCTTTCGAGAGACTTTGGCATTTCAAGTTAAGGTCTGACTTGGCAGTACTGTTCTCTCTACATTGTTCCAGGAAAGTGTGGAGTTTAAGGAAATGGAATTTTTATACCCTTTTT
>ML101031.1:0-33780 GCA_003697995.1 Taxidea taxus jeffersonii
CAAGTGCCCGCTGGCCCAGGCGGGCGGGCCGGACGGTGCCCAGCTCCCCGCGTGCTGGCTGTGGGGCTCACCCGCCCTCTGAGGCCTGCTCTTCACCTCTTCCGAAGTCCCTGCTTTCATTCTTCACAGAACATTTCTGTGGTCAAAAATGGGAAATACCTGACCTAGGAAATACGTGGTCGTTCCTCCTTTCCATTCTCGATGCCCTGCCACACTCCTTGAAACAGCTGTGTTCTCCCTCCAGAGCAGCGCGGGAGACAATTCCAGCAGGAAGGGAACTGTCCGGCAGGCTGCGCGGGCCGCCGGCGTCTGTGTAACTCGGAGCTGGTGGTGTTGACCGCGAGTGTGGCATCCGACGTACCCAGAGAAAACGAGCAGTCATGCAACGTGGCAGGGGGAGCGGTGACCCCAAACGGCCGGGTCTGCCCAGAACCCGTGAGCACCACCTTACTTGGAAAGGGGTCTTTGCAGGTGTGCATGACGTGGGCGGCGACGCTCAATCCAAAGCGAGGTGTCCTCGTAAGAGAAAGGAGGGGAAGGTTCGACGTAGGGAGACATGGGCCGAAGACGTTTGGGTGGGGGGAGCCCCTGCAGCTGGTTTGTACGAGCGGAACCCACCGCTCTTCCCCAGAGCCTCTGAAGGGAGAACAGCCCTGCCGGGGCCTTGATCTCATACTGCTGGCCCCAGAGCCAACGGGAAGTGTCTGAAGTCACCCGGTCTGTGGTACTTGCTGTGGCAGCTACAGAAACGGAGCACGTGCCGACGCCCTTTCCAGCAGTCGATGTGGATGGGGACACAGGCTTCTCCCGGGTCGACTGGCCGGAGGAGAGGAACGGTGTGGCAAGGAAGAAGGCAGGAGGGGACACAGTGAGGGAGGGGCGCAGGGGCAGGGGTGGGGAGGGGTGGGAAGGGCCGGGGGCTGGACGTTACCTGGACTCTGGGCCCCGGTGCGGCGTGAGCAGCCGGAGTGTGCGCTTCTGGTCCCCTCTGCTTGTCCTCCTGAGACACCTCCCAGCCTGCTGCCGACTGAGTGGTGGGAGGCCCGCCGGGTGTCGTCTCGCCAGCTCCCGAGGGACCTGTCCCAGGACCGAGACCTCCTGGGAAGGATGCTCCTTGTGGCTCCCGGACGTTTTTCCTGACTTGGGATCTCCATGGAGTGTCCCCAGGGGCTGGGCGTTTCCTTCAGGGCTGGGCTGGCTGCTGTCCTGGCCCCCATGGTCTGGGAGCTGCAGGCCTCGTCTCCAAGGGACTCTTCAGAGCTGGAGCCCAGGGGCATGGGGTTCCGTAGCGCCTCCATGTAGGACGTCCTGAACCAACGCTTGCTCTCCATGCTGGCTGGGTCCCTGGGCAACTGCCTTCTGCAGCATGGGCTGCCCATGTCCTCACAGACAGTGAGGGACGGGGGGCTGTCCCTTTTGTCTGTGGCGTCCAGGCTTCCTCTTGGTCCTTCCCGTGGGCCCAGCTCTGAGGGCCCAACCCCTGCAAGGCCTCCATTGGAGCTCCCAAATGGGCTCCGAGGGCCTTCCCACCCAACTCTTCCTGGGGGAGGTTGGAGGCTGGGCTGATTACTGCCAGGATGCCCTTGGCAGTGGGGCAGGGCTGGGGTGCTCCTGGAAGGGGTGGCCTCCCGGGGATGGGTGTTGGCCACCGCTGATGCGGGGGCGAGAGCTGTGGAGGTGCTTTGGGGGGGCGGCCACTCAGGCCCGGGATAGCTGCAGTGGGGCAGGACAGTTCCGAATGTAGGTACAAAGATGGGGTCTGTGACGCTGCTCCATGGGGCTCGGAAGACGGCGGAGCCTGAGGTCAGCAAGCAGTTTTGCAAGGGGACACTGGTCCGCTCCTCGTTCAGCCATTCCAGGAACTCTCCCGTGAAGACGCAGCCGTACATGGCCTCCGGGACAGTGACTTCCTCTGAGCCCCGTCCCAGCTGGGAGAGGCATTTTAAAACCAGTCTGGCTGACCGCTTCCGTCCTGATGTGACCTGCAGGTAGAAGTCCCCAGGCCTGAGCCTGACTCCGCGGAGGGACGCGAGCTGCACCACCACCTTCTCACGGACGCACAGTGGCCAGCCTTCATGCACGAAGATGAGGCCTGTGTACCTGGCCTGGGACGAGAGAGGGAAGGAGGTTAGACCTCTGTGGGATCTCCCCGTGGGAGGCTGGGGGGACGTGGGCTGCGGGACAGGAGGGAGAAAGCCCTGGGGGGAGCCGTCCAGGTGGTCCCAGCACAGGCAGCTGGGGGCTCTGGTGAGAGTCTCTCCTGGGAGCTGTCCCCACCCGGGGGGAGGGGCTGGGCCTCACACCGGCTCCACATCAGCCATCAGTCTAAGCTCCACGGCACTTCTGGCTTTCCCAGGCACCCATAGGCAGGCCCCCAAGAGGAGGGCTACTTCTGGAATCGAAGGGTCGGGGGGCACCATGAGAGGATGGTGGGACCCGTGTGGACACCAACAATATTGGCCATAGGCTCCCACCCAATGCGATGGGGTCCTTCACCTAGTGCGATGGACCCCAGGAAGTTTGCAGCTCGGCTGTGAATTGTGTGGGGCAGCTGTGAAGCTCATATTTGAAAAGAACCTGCTGTGGAAAAGGTTCAGGCTGCAGGACTAAGGCTAAGGCAAACACAGGCAGCGTCTGACGGGCGTGAGAATGTCTAGCAGTTTGGGGAACAAGGCATGGGACCCCTGATGTGTCGGGAGCCACACCTGCAGGTCCTAACATGAGACCGCGTTATACCTTACCAACTCAATTACCATATACCTTGCTTCTCCCCACTCCAGCACTCTTATTGCACAAACATTATTATTATAATAGAGGAAATGAAAAAAAGTAGCCTCATTCTGATCCATCTCAAGCTCTGTGGCTTTCCTTTCCCTTGTGCATGCACAACACACTCCTCTAACCCTTGGTAATGACACACACACGGCCCCGCAACTGGCCCTCACTGCCACCGTCCTGCTGGGGCTTGCCTGTCCTCTGTGGTTGGGGATCTACCATGCTTCTAGCTCTTTCTACCCTAAAGAGTAAATGCAGGCAATGTTTCCCTGATACCATCTCTTTTTCCTTCAAATTATTGTTTTAGGAAACATTTCTGGGATTAGGGTTATGGGTAAAAGATCATTGTCTCTCCTGCTTCTCGGCAGTATGACCAATCTGCCACCCAAAGACCCGCTGCCAGCAGTGATGAGTCCCCGTGATGGTGTCACCAGGGCTCTGTGGCCTGAGGCTTTCCACTGAGGAGTCTCATTCTAAATTAGTATATAGACTGTGGATACTGTTGTTTTAATTTGTATTTTGATATGTTTCTTTTCCGTAAAGCTTCTGTATGTATTTTTGTTCCTTTTATGGACTGTGGCCTTGTTTTTGCCTTCTTCGTGTTGTGAGGTTTTTAAAAAATTTTAACAAAACAATAATTTTTTTGTCCTCACCATTAGCAAAAGTTTGCCAGTGTTATGCATTTACTTGTTCTGTAGTCATGTTCCTTTCCTTTCTATAGAAGTTTATGTTGTACACAGTTGAATTTCTTGAATTCTGTGATATCTTTTCTTTCCTTACAAACTAAGTGTTTAAAATCTTACCAAAGGTTGCCTCTTGCATTTATTTTATATTAGTTTGCCTCAGAGTCGAGGTCTAGAAAACAGTATTTTCATCCATCTGGAGTTAGAAACCATACCGTGAATACACTGTATGTCCCCAAGAGCCAAGGCCTCGTTACTGGGGTTCCTGCCCGCGAGCCCTGGGCTGCAGGAAGGGGCCACTGTCCAGGCTTCTGGGAGCCCACGGCGGGGGCGGGGGGCAGGGTCTGGCATGGATGCAGCTCGTACTTACCGGGCACCTGAGGCCACACTTAACTAAAAATTCCAATTTTCAAACTGGAAAATAATACCCATGTACTGCAAAACCTGGAGGGTTCAGAAAGAAAGTAACAATGCCAACATCAACCCCCACAGGTTAGCGTTGGTGACATTGATGTGTGTTTCGTGTCATTATTTTCCCCGTGTATTTCTTTTTTTTTTTTTTTTAAGATTTTATTTATTTGTTATAGAGAGAGAGAGAGAGCGAGCACAGGCAGACAAAGAGGCAGGCAGAAGCAGAGGGAGAAGCAGGCTCCCTGCCGAGCAAGGAGCCCGATGTGGGACTCGATCCCAGGACGCTGGGATCATGACCTGAGCTGAAGGCAGCTGCTTAACCAACTGAGCCACCCAGGCGTCCCTTCCCCGTGTATTTCTAATGCAAGCCCATCACAAATGTACAACAGTGCGTGGATACAGCATTTCCTGTGCTATGAGAAACTCTTCACACAGACCATTGTTGGGTACACACTCCCCCCAATTTTGCTCTAATTAAAATACCAAGCCCATTGTTGTGACTGGAGCCCCACCTGGGGGTCAGATGCTTCTGCAGGATCTGAGGCCACAGAAGTTGAAGGGTGTGGCCATGTGGGGCACCTGGGAGGCCCCTGGGGCACACAGGTGTAGCCAGTGTCCTTGCTGTGTGAGCAGAGCCGGCCCCATCCTGGACACGAAGATCTCGGAATCGTCTGTCCCCGGGTCTAGCAGCTACGAGAATCCCAAGGGCCACCATGGAGAGAAGTTCAACGTGAGCTCTGGTCTAAAGGTATGCAGGGGCCCAGGAACGAGCTTCATGACAGAAAGTTCTGGAAGCAGAGAGTCCAAGCCAACGGTCACTGGCAGGGGCACCCTTCCTGGAGGTTCTGCATGGACTCAGTGTGGAGAGTGTGGGAGGGCTGTGTAGCTCTGGCACCCCCTATCCCGGTCTCTCTTCCATCCAGATCCCACAGGGCATGGCTGGGAGAAGCCTCTGAGGCTGGGGTGGGGCCACCGGGCCACTCTCCTCTGCGCCTTCTTGCTAGCAGGCAGTCTGCGGTCGCTTCGGAGTGCAGCCGCAGCCCTGGCAGCAGTGGTTCCATTAGGCGGCAGGGTGCCCAGTGTTTGCTGCTGGCACCGTTGGGCTCCACCGTGGGATGCCGATGCCAGGCAATGGCCTTGAGCAGCTGACTGGGACAATGTGGCCGTCCTCAATCAGCACTCTGCACGCATCATGGCATCGAACCCTGACCCCACGAGATCCTCTGGGCCGCAGGTAACAAGATGCCTGGTGACTCTCGGCTAAGTGATGGAGAGGATGAACTCTCCCCCTGCAAAATGGGAAGGAGACAAGCCCCATGCTCGGAGCAGAGGCTCAGCGACCCCTTCAAGAACCAGGTGCTCTCTATTTCTGCGCTGCTTTGTACCTGTGTTTCAACCTGGTGCTGGTCATTGCACAGGGTCATGGCACAGGGGTGGCTGCCTCAGCCTCACGAGCACGTTTCCGTACACAAGCGGGGAAAAGTGGCTTCACATGTGCTTCCTTTCGAGGGGAACATGTTTTCATAAGCATTTCACCCGCAGCAGACGTCTCTTTATCTGTCACTGGCAATAAGGGAGCCAGTGATCGCCCGCGGTTACAAGGCAGGCTGGGAAAGTGGATGTCTCTGCCGTGGGAGGCAGCAAGGGACACGGGTCGGGAGTGACCATACGCTGGCGATAAAGTGGGTGCTGTTACTACCCTCCTCCACAGACGAACAAAATCAAGGATCAGAGCGGTGGTTTATGTGGGTTTCATAGAGCTTGAGACCCCGTATTGTACCTCCCCCAGAGCCTGTGGTCTTTACCCCTGTCCAGGACTGCTGAGCACGGACACCCCGACAGTCACAGTGCAGGTTGACGAGTGGTGAGCGCCGACCACTGCGGGGTCGCAGAGGACCGAGATTCTGCTCAGGCACGGTCAGGGGCGTGAGGTGGAGAGAGCAAAGTGGTGGTTATCCTGGCCTGTGAGAGGTCGTAGGACTTCAGCCAGGTGCAAGGGAAACGGAACGAGGAGGGCGGCCCAGAATGAATGAACGTGGAGAATGGGACAGTGCATGGATTAATCATGGCTCTCTGGGTTGTAAGATGAATTTGTCTCTGGTTGCTGGGGAGCCCGGAGGAGAGAAGCTTGAGACCTGGTCCAAGTAGGGGCCTCAAAGCTGTCACTGGCGCTGTTTCCCTCCCTTGTCCCACTTCACTGTGCAGACTGGCTGGGTCAAGGTGCAAACCTTCCTGATACAGGAAACGAGTAGAAAGAGGATTTCTTGTCCTCGGCATCTTGACACAAGCCCGGGGAACACTAACTGGGTGTCTCAGGCCATTCAAGCTGCTGTAACAAAAATACCATAGATTGGGTAGCCTTAAAAACACAGAAATTTCTTTCTCACTTTCCTGGAGCCTGGGAGTCCAGGATCAAGGTGTTGGCAAGTGTGTTGTCTGGTCAGGGCCAGCTTCCTGGTTCAAAGATGACCAGATTTTGCTGTGTCCTCACACGTGGCAGAAGGAGCAAGAGTGCTCTCTGGACAAGGTATGAATGGGGTTGACTGAGTCGCTTCCCAAAAGTCCCACTTGGTAACGCCATCACAGTGGAAGTGAGGTTTCACCAGACACATTTCATGGGGGACACAAACGTTCAGTCCATAGCAAGAAGATCACACGCCCACGCAGACATCATTTGACCCTATACGTAACGGTTTATTTCTGGGCTCCCTACTCTGTCCCATTGGCTACTTGGACTGTCTTGAGATTCCGCAGGAATTTTAGGATAGAGTTTTCTATTTCTGCAAAAGACATTGCTGTGATTTTGAGAGAGATGGCATTGAATCTGCAGATCACTTTGGGTGCTACTGTCACCTTAACAGTGTTGAACCAGGGTCCATGAACACAGGGTCTTTCCATGTCTCAGCCCTTCTCTTACTATCCTTCAGCAACATTCTGCAGTTGTCTGGATGCAAGTCTTTCACGTCTTTGTTTAAATTTATTCCTAGATATCTTATACCTTTGGAAGCTACGATAAATTATTTTTAGTTTATTTTTGAAAGAGTTTATGTATTTATGAGAGAGAGTGAGAGCGTGCGCATGAGCACAGGGAGGTAAAGGGGACAAGCAGACTGTGCTAAGGGGGGCACCTGACCTCACAACTTTGAGATCATGACTTGAGGTGAAACGAAGAACCAGAGGCTTAAATGACCAGGCACCCTACTTTTTTTAAAGAAAGATTTTATTGATTGATTGATTGATTGATTGATTTAGAGAGCACATGTGCATGAGCAAGGGGAGGGGCAGAGGGAGAGGGAGAGAGAGAATCCCCAGTAGACTCCGGGCTGACTTATCTGACAGTGAGACCGCCACCTAACTTTCCCATATGTAATGGGGTTTCTTTTCCCATTCTTTTCCTGTCACCCTTTGCATGTCTTTTTATTTAAAGGGCATTCCTTATAACCAGCATTTAGGTGGTCTTGCCTTTTTCTCTGAGTCTGACAACATCGGCCTTTAGTTAGAATTTTAGTTCATTTAACTACACTTACTATAATTACAAATATGGTTGGATTTAATCTGTCACCTTGCATGTAATCTCTATTTGCCTGTCTGTTCCTTCGTTCTCCCTTTTATTCCCTCTTCTATGTTTTGGATCCATTTCTCTCCTCTGCTGATTTTTTATTGTTTTCAGTAGTCGCTGTCAAGATTACCGCATGCATCTCTAACTCATCACAATACTATTCATGTTACGCTTTGTTACTTAAAACCAAATTAAGAGCCTACAGTAGTATAGTTCAATTTACTTCCTTCCATATTTTGTGTTTCTGTTGCCATATTTTAAAAAATTTTATTTTAATTCCAGTTAGTCAACATACAGCGTAATATTAGTTTCAGGGGTACGATTTAGTACATGCAGCGCCAGTGCTCATCACAAGTACTCGTCCTTGACCCCATCACCTGCCTCACTCACCCCCCCACCCGTCTCTCTGGTAGCCATCAGCGTATTCCCTATAGTTAAGAACATGTTTCTTAGTTGGTCTCTCTTTTTTTCTTCTTTGCTCATTTGTTTTGTTTCTTACCTTCCAGACATGAGTGAGATCATATGGTATTTGTCTTTCTCTGACTGATTTTGCTTAGCATGGTATTCTCTAGCTCCACTGATGTTGTTGGAAATGGCAAGATTTCATTTTGTTTTATGGCTGAGTGGTATTCCAGTGTGTGTGCGTGTGTGTGCACGTGTGTGTGTACTCTACATCTTCTTTATCTGTTCTTCTATCAGTGGACCCTTGGGCTGCTTCCATAGTTTGGCTATTATAAATAACGCAATAAACATAAGGGTGCATGTATGTCTCTGAATTAATGTTTTCATGTTCCTTGGATAAATACTGAGCCGTGCGATTACTGGGCCATAGGGCATTTCCATTTTCAGCTTTTTGAGGAACCTCCACACTGTTTTCCAGAGTGACTGCACCAGGTTGCATTCCCACCAGCAGTGCAAGAGGGTCCCCTTTTCTCCACATCCTCGCCAACATGTGTTCTTGTGTTGCTGATTTTAGCCATTCCGACTGGTGTGAGGTGGTGTCTCACTGAGGTTTTGATTGGTATTTCCCTGATGCCGAGTGACGCTGAATATCTTTTCATGTGTCTGTTGGCCATCTGCATGTCTTTGGAGAAATGTCTGTTTATGAATTCTGCCTATTTTAATCAGATTATTTTTTTGGGTGGTGCAGCATTGTATAACTTCTGTATATAGCAATATTTTGGCTATTAAGCTCCTAATGGATATAATTTCTAAACACTCTCTTCCATCAGCAGGTTCCCTTTTAGTTTTGTTGGTTGTTTCCTTCACTGTGCAGATGCTTCTTATTTTGATGAAGTTTATTTTTGTTTCTATTTCCCTTGACTTAGGAGACATTCCTAGAAAAATGTTGCTATAACCTATGTTAGAGAGATTACTGCCTATGCCCTTTTCTAGGATTTTCACGGTTTCAGGTCTCACATTTAGGGTTAGGGCCAGACAGTTTCACAGGCAAATTCTACCAAGCACTTAAAGAAGAGTTAATACCTATTGTTCTCAAATTAGTCCCAAATACAGAAGAGGAAGGAAAATTCCCAAATTCATTCTATGAGGCCAGCATTACCCTGATTCCCAAACCAGATAAAGGCACAACAACAGAAAGAGAACTACAGGCCAGTATCTTGGATGTTGGATGTAAAAATTCTCAAGAAAACACTAGTAAACCGAATCCAACAATACATTAAAGAATACCTTTCACCATGATCTAGTGGGATCTATTCCTGGGTTGCCAGGGTGGTTCGATATTTGCAAATCAATCAACATGCTACATTGCTTCAGTAGGACAAAGGATAAGACCACACAATCATTTTAGTAGGTGCAGAGGGAGCATCGGAGTAAGTACAACATCTGTTCATGATAAAACCCTCCACGAAGTAGGTGTAGAGGGAACACACCTCAATATAATAAGGGCCAATGATAAGACACCCATAGCTGACATTACTGGTGACAGATTGGGAGCTTTCCCCCTACAGTCAGGAACAAGACAGGGAAAATCCAGTCTCACCACAGTAATTCAACGTAGCACTGGAAGTCCTGGCCACAGGAGTCAGACAACGAGAAGTAATAAAAGACATCCAAATCCATGAGGTAGAAATAAATCTTCCACTCTCTGCAGACGACATGACATTATATATAGAAAACCCGAAAGACTCCACCAAAAGATGACTAGAACGGATAAATGAATTCAGTAAGGGTGCGGGATATGAAATCTGTTGCGTTTCTATGCACTAACGATGAAGCAGCAGAAAGTTAAGAAAACAATTCCATTTACAATTGCACCAAAAACAATATCTAGGGATGAACTTAACCAAAGAGATGAAAGACTGGTACTGCGAGAACTACAGAACATTGATGAGAGAAATGGAAGATGACACAAAGAAATGGAGACATTCCACGCTCATGGTTTGGAAGAACAAGTATTGTAAAATGTCCACACTACCCAAAGAAATGTACACATTCAATGCCGTCCCTACCGAAACATCAGCAGCATCTTTCACGGGGCTCGAACAGTCCTAAAGTGTGTGTGGAACCACAGAAGACCCTGAATAGACAAAGCAACCTTGAAAAAGAAAAACAAAAGCACAGGTAATACAGTTCCAGACTTCAAGCTCTATTACAAAGCTGTCCTAATCAAAACTGTGTGGTACTGGCACAAAAGCAGACACAGATCAATGGGACAAAACAGAAAATGGACCACTGCCTTTCACCATACACAAAAATAAACTCCAGATGGGCTGAGCACCTAAATGTGAGACTAGCCCTAAGATTTCTTACGTTCGATTTCTTCCTGTCAGAGCACTGACGGTCCTTCCCCATTAGGGCTGCTGTTCCTTCGCTCTCCCTGTGGTCTCCGTAACTGGCCCTGGGCGTTCCTGTGCAGAGCTTAGGAAGTCATTGTCTCTCCACGATTTAGTTAGGTCTTCATGTGCCAACAGCTGTCAGATGGCTTTAAAGGAAAGGATAACTTTTCTTTCATGTAGGATTTTTCTGGTTGGTTTTAGCAGGAGGAAAATTCTCACACACTTCTACACCTACCTAAGAACGGGGCTCACCTGCTGATGAGCCAATTTCCTTTGTTATCCTCTGACCCTTCCTCTATTCAGGAGTACACATACAATTTTCCAAATGTCAGGGTGTTGTTGTTATTACTGATTTGTAGTTTTATGGCACTGGTCTTTACATAGCAGTCCTCTGTATTTACTGCCACCTTACGACTAATGGTCGATTCTGATCAATTTCAGTAAATGCACAGGCACACGGAATAAGAGTGCATGTTCTCTAATATTCTCTAGTTTTATACACTCTCGAAATAAATGTACATCTTTTTTTTTAAAGATTTTATTTATTTATTTGACAGAGATCACAAGTAGGCAGAGAGGCAGGCAGAGAGAGAGAGAGGAGGAAGCAGGCTCCCCGCTGAGCAGAGAGCCCCACGTGGGGCTCAATCCCAGGACCCTGGGATCATGACCTGAGCCAAAGGCAGAGGCTTTAACCCACTGAGCCACCGAGGTGCCCCAAATGTACATCTTCTAATTGTAAAATTTGACCAGAATTTTATCAAATTTTGGAAACCATTCCATGTGTACTTGGAAGGATGTATACTCTAAGATTTAATTTTATTTTCCTTATTGTGATCCCCTGCCCCTCCTGCCCTGCATCATGCAAACATTCTATTTTTATAACTTTCTGACTACTTTCAACTTCCCCAGACATTTTTTGAGCCAAACTGTGATGAAAGAAAGTTATAAATAAGCTGGCGAGTGACTCTAAGCGTTTCTTATATCTATAAAGGGAAGGAAGAATGGTAGTTGTTGGAATATTAGGTTAACATGACAACTTATCTTAAAATTAATATGATTAGTCATGCTCTTCAAGCCACATACTCTGACAATAGCAGGTAAATAGATAAAAACTGCCTTGATTTATATTAACTAAAATATGTTTACATTCATAGTTGTTGAGATAAGTTCATTTTCTCCTATGTCATACACAGGATCAAATTTTAATTTCTTTATTAAAGAGAAAAAAAGCAATATAACTATACAAACGGTAAAGATAACACTAAGTTTCATTTTGTGCTATTTATACTTGGAAGTACGCACTGATATTAAATAGTAGTACTACTCATATGGGTTTTTCAGAAATAAGCAATTTGTAAGTGGGGAGGGGGATGACGTATGATTAAAATGAAAGGAAAAAGAAACTTAACAGAAGAAAGAAGGCAAAACATTAGGTCAAAATAGGTTTCAAAACACAGCTTTGAAAGGGGACAGGCATTTTTGTTCCCTGTGCTGTGGGTTATCTCTGTTTCTTATCAATCAATACGCTTTAAATATGCAAAAGGTACATAATCTCAAAGGAAAATATCCTCTGTGTAGACTACTTCATACAAGGAAACAAATCTAGGACATCCTTGGTCATTTTTCGACCATGGTCATTCTAGCTTAAAGACTTTCTAAGGAGACGCCTGGGTGTTTCAGTTGGTTAAGCAACTGCCTCCAGGTCAGGTCATGATCTCAGGTCCTGGGATCGAGTCCCGCACTGGGCTCCTTGCTCAGCGGGAAGTCTGCTTCTCCCTCTGCTCCTCCTCCTCCTTGCATGCTCTCTCTCTCTCTGTTAAATTATATAAATAAAACCTTTAAAAAATTTCAAAGAATTTAATAAATCAAAGTAGTCCAGTGATAGTTTTTTTCAAAGTCCTATGTCAGTATCAATGGAGTAATAAAAGGTACTGATTAATAAAGATCTTATACTTTTTTTGAAATTAAATACTACTTATTTAATTTAGGGAAGCTCTTTTATATGTGCTGTACAAAGACCATACTAACCCTATGGAAGGTCCTCATACTGGGTGGCTTAACACTGTCTGCACTCTTACCACTGCGGTATAGGAGGTAAAGGAATCCTTTTTTCCCTGAAAGCGTAGGAGGTAACTCTGTATACATTTCAAATGAGATAATTAATAAACTGTGCTACTATTAAAGTTGCCCATATTAGGGGCGCCTGGGTGGCTCAGTGGGTTAAAGCCTCTGCCTTCGGCTCAGGTCATGATCCCAGGGTCCTGGGATCGAGCCCCGCATCGGGCTCTCTGCTTGGCGGGAAGCCTGCTTCCTCCTCTCTCTCTCTGCCTGCCTCTCTGCCTACTTGTGATCTCTGTCTGTCAAATGAATAAATAATCTTTAAAAAAAAAAGAAAGAGGTGAAGTTCATTTAAAAAAAAAAAAAAAGTTGCCCATATTACAACCGGGCACACATTGCTGTTTCAGATTGCAGCTGTTTTCCAGAGCTCTGTAATCGGTGAATATTGTCAAAACTGCAGCACTAAGCAGGAGGCCTCCCAAAGACTTGGTATCAGAGGAAGCCCATGTTGCTGTACCCACTGAGACTGCTCCTGAGTCTTCTCAGCCATGGACAACTGGGCATAGGCGTCTTGCAAGTGTCATTCACAATTACGTGATCAAAAAACTAGCCAAACTGTGTCTCCATTTGTTGAGCTAAATCCTCCACGTCTTATAGATCTTCACCCTTGAACTTCAGGTCCATGAAGTAGCCTGCAATGATCTTGGTGTTTTTTCCAAGATGGCTTCCTACCACTCATGTTCGATGGCTTTATAACTAGGACGCAGGGCTCAGTTTGTGGGTTCGAGTTCCCTGAACACCCTGCGGCTCTAAGTCCCTGACACAGATCATTCCTTCCTGGAGGACTGTCTGAGCAGCAGCCACAGTGCTGACCCACAGGCAGTCTCCGTACTCACCAGTCTGTGACCAGACACGAGCGTTTCTGGTGTTTCCTTGGACACACAGTGATCCTCATGTCCGCTGCATTTGATAACTCTTTTTAGAACACGTAGTATGTGGCGCAGGACTTTGGAAATGGTTAGGATTAAGTTCTATGAATTATCTTCTCAGTTCATTTACTCCAACACCAGAAAGTCTCACAGGCGCCATGAAGCAATGCTCGTCTGAAGGGTGCCGCGGGTACCGGACCCTGCTCATGTGGGGAGCCTGGCGCGTTGCGGCAGCCGCTGACCCACACACCCCAGCACAGCTCAAGATCTCACTTCCCAGCAGCTCACTGCACCATAGCTACCATTCGGCTGGCATTAGTTTTAAGACTGCCTCGGGGCGCCTGGGTGGCTCAGTGGGTTAAAGCCTCTGCCTTCGGCTCAGGTCATGATCCCAGGGTCCTGGGATCGAGCCCCACATTGGGCTCTTTGCTCTGCATGGGGCCTGCTTCCTCCTCTCTCTCTGCCTGCCTCTCTCTGTGATCTCTGCCTGCCTACTTCTGATCTCTGTCTGTCAAATAAATAAACAAAATCTTTAAAAAGAAAAAAAAAGTTTATAAAAAAAAAAAAAGACTGCCTCGAAAACAACCAACAAAAAAGATATCCCAAGACCTTTTTCCTCCAAATGGATCTATGGCTTTAAAGCAATCTTAGTCAAAACTCCTAAGAGGTTTTGCATAAATCAATTGACTCTCAATTTTATATAGATATGCAAAGAAATTAGAATAACTAAGCAATTTTGAAAAGGAAGAACTAAGTTTCTGGCCTTGGAGGCCTTACACTGGCTGATTTCAGGACTCACTATAAAGGTTCAGTAATCAAAACCATGGTACTGGAGGAAAGAGAGGAAAGATCAATGGAATAGACCAGTCTAGGAATAGATTCACACTTGTACTGACAGTTCAGGTTCAACAAAGTTGCCTGGGTGTCAATGGAGAAAAGATGGCCCTTCCAACAAATGGTGTTGAAGCAGGCAGATAGACATAGGCAAAAACAAATAAATTTGATGCTTACCTCACACCATATACAAAAACTAACTCAAAATGGATTTTAGGCCTAAAAGAAAAGTCCTTAGACAGGACACAGAAAGCAAAATAAAAAAAAAAGAGAACTTCATCAAAATTAAACACTTTGACTGTTCCTAAAATAATACTAATTAAATTAAAAGGTAAGCCACAGATTGGGAGAAAATATTTGCAAACTATATATATGATAAAGAACTTGTATCCAAAATATGTAAAGAACTCTGAGAAGTCAGCGAGAAGATATTGCAGAAATCTGTCAGTGAGCACCCTCCTTAAATTTCATGCCATGTGCCTTATTTGCCTTACCCCAGTCCTGGCCCTTACAGACAAAAATCTGCTTTTGTAACCTTATATATTTGGAATTATCTGATTGGATATTAGAAAAAAATAAATCAAGTTATTTTAATGAAGAAAAAAATAAAATGACAATCCAGTGTTTAAGATGGATAAAAGATTAGAATTGACACATCCCAAGGAGGGTATATGAAAGGCAAACAAGTCCAGGAAAAGACACTTCACATCTGCAGTTCTTACAGAGTCGACGTTACATGTGACACCACTGCACATGTGACAGGGCAGCTAGAATTAAAGAGGCTGACAACAGCAGGTTTGGGTGAGGGTACCAAGCACCCAAAGCTCTCCATAGCCCCTGACGGGAATGCATGATGGTGCGGCCACCTGGAAAAGAGTTTAGAAGTGGCCCAGAAATCACACTTTTCGCTACTAACCCCAGAAAACAAGCTCACACAGATTCCTGTATGCAAAGGTTTATGGCAATTTTATACAGAATATTCTAAAACTAGAAGCCACCTAAATGTCTATCAATCCATGAATGAGTAAACAAATTGTGGTACAGTCTATACAATGGGATTCCTCTCCGGAGAAAAAACCCAGAAACAAGCTAAGCACCTAAGAAGTGTATTAGGGGGGTTTAAAGACTCCGGTGAAAGTTCACTGGAGGAACCAGAATGGGCACCTGTGGATAGAGTGGGCTGTACCGCCGGGGGGCCCGAAGTCCTGTTTGTGGAACACAGAACCTTTCTTCACTCATCATTTGGGACTAAGAAAAAAGGAGCCAGATGACAGAGGGAAAGAGTTGAGCCAGTACCCTTATGCACCTCAAAACTGGAGTGGACTGGGAAGATCTCTCCATTTATGGCATTAAACTCTAAGAAAAGTGGCTGAGGTTAACTTCGCAACTTCCTTTCAGAAAGAAAACAACAAATCGTCACTTGAATTATTTCTGCTTTGATTTCCGGTTTAATTTCCTGTTCTCTGCCTCCATCACTGATGTCCTCCCCTGGATCTAGAATTCCATGTGCTCAGCTTAAATAGATTCTGGGCACCAAGCAACACGTTGCCTGTCTCTTCCCTACAGTCAAGGGCAGGAAGGTATCACCTGCAGGGGAAGGTCTCACAGGTCTCCTTCTGTAGGGAAAACCATCACACAGGCTCTGTCCCCTGAGAGGAGGTTCTGGCCCCTACAGGGCTGGTACTCACACAGGCTTCCTGCTGCAGGTGCTGTAGGGCCCTCTTAGCTGGGATGAGGAAGTCAGTGAGGCAGCGCAGCCCATCCCCACCATGGAGTCTCTCCGCCACGCTGAACAGCTGCCAGAGAACTGTGGCTGCCGTGGCCTCAAAAGGTGGGTAGAGGGCAGACAGTGTGTTCTGGACATAGGCGTCAAGGGATTCCAGATCCTGAAATGCAAGAGAGGATCAGGTGGTTTAAGACACTGATTAAGACGGGAGCGGAGGACGCTTCCCACAGGCTGGCTAAGGAAGCTCTGTCTTCTATCTGGCTAGTTGAGCAGTGTTTGTGGGACAGGAAGGTACCAGAAAACCCGCAGCCTGGTGGGGTTCCTCCTGGAGCAAGCTCCTGGTCCTGCCCGTCGCCACACAGCAGCAGCAGACTGAGGAAGTGCCGTGGCTGCCTTAGGTGGATCTGACCCCAGGCCCGTGAGGGGAACCCTAAATAACACTCTGTAGGTGGGGGCACTGCTGCTGTCACAGGAGGCACAATCAAGTTCCACCCCATCAAATTCTGAAACGTGCAACTGAAATGCTGTATTTTAGGGTTATCTGTGGAGCATGTGGAATTCCTCAGGGGGCACTCCTGGGTCTGCAGGGAATGGGGGAGGCCCCCATGTCAAGGACAGAGCTGGTCCACATGTAACTTAATAAGAAAACTTCATCCACAGCAAAGACATTTTGACTATATTGATAATTTTTTAAAAATTGAAACAAAAACCATTAGGGCATCCTTTATCAAAACCACAGGATTGTACCCATTTGGTCATTCTGAAAACAGTATCCTTGGTACCTGATTTGCTCTTCATGTTTTCATGCAACAAAATTTTATGTAAAGACAGAATGCTTTTAGTATAAAAGATGTTTAATGCTATTTTTAGATGTAACATTTCCTGAGGAAATACCACAGGGTTCATTTGTTTGGGGAAAAAAAATGCAAGGCTATAATAACAGTTAAAAGTCAGAGGTTAAAATTGTGAAATCGATTTTTTAAAGATTTTATTTATTTATTTGACAGACAGAGACCACAAGCAGGCAGAGAGGCAGGCAGGCAGAAAGGGGGGACGTGGGCTCCGTGCTGAGCAGAGAGCCCGATGCGGGGCTCGATCCCAGGACCCTGAGACCACGACCTGAGCCGAAGGCAGAGGCTTTAACCCGCTGAGTCCCCTAGGCGCCCCTGTGAAATCGATTTTTCAAGGGACAACGGTTACATCTGAGACTTCCCTGAACAGCGCATGCATGGTACAGATAATTTTCTAAAGAGGTTGAAAATAAAACGGTGAATCCCCTGGGCCCGAGGTGGATAAGGCCTCGGGCCATCTGTCCTGCGGGCGCGGCCAGGCCGCACAGCACCGGGGGCGCGCTGCGGTGCACCCCCCACCCCGTGGGAGCGCCCCCCGCGCCGCCAGGCACTGGTCAGATACCCCGCTCTGGAGCTCCCGCGTCCACAAGGGCTTCCCCACGTCTGTCTGCTCCCCTCCCTCCACACCCCTGGGTCTCCCCACCAGACAGAGCCACTCACTCATTAGGAACGATCTAAACATACCGATTTCGTCTAGAAAACGCCACGGCGCTCGATGTCTAAGAACTCAAAGGCCGCCCGAGCCACCAGGGAACGTCCAGCCCCTGAGAACGGTGGTCTCGAGCCGGGGAGGCATCTGGAGCGAACACTTAGCTGTGACACGGAACCGGCGGAACTGAAAGGGCGTGTCTTCAGTGACTCGGTTCAGAGGCCGTGAAACGCAAACTGGATCCCCAGGGACAGATGCCCCCCTGCCTGCAGACACCCCAGTCCCCCGGCCTCCTCCTCCAGACCCACAGGAGGGCCCTGATTCTCGCGTCCAGTGGCCCACAGCCTCCCCGCAGGTCTCTCGGCCTCCACCTCACCCGGCCATCTTCTGAACACTGCCCGGTGAGAGCCCTGGGGTCTTCCCTGGCGCCTTCTCCGCCCTGTGATTCCTCCTGCAACTGACTGACGCTCCGCCGCCCGGCCGGGCGCGCTGGGCACCGTCCCCGCCCAGATCCCGGGCCAGGCGCCAGATGTCCAAGGGGAGCTGTCTGCGCGCCCAGCGGCCGCCTCCCAGGGCAGGGGAGCGACGGAGCCTCGGGCAAGCGGAGGGAACACGGTCTCTAGCCTCTCGCACGGTGACGTTCCCGTAGTCACTGTCTGCACGGCCCCTGCTGCCTGTCCCGGGCTTCTCTGGGCACTTCGCGACCAGGAACCGCAGAGCAGGACCCTCAGTCAGGGCTGCTGCCTCACGAGCTCCCCAGTCATCGCGCAGATGGGGCCGTTCTCGCTCTTGGCAAGAGAGGGTCCGGCCAACAAGCGGACCGTGCCCGGGGCTGGGCACAGCTTGAAGGGCCATCGCAGGCTCAGCACCGCGGCAGAGGCATGGTACGGGCCAAGCATCCCCACTCGCACAAGACTAACGCTTCAGTCTTTTCAAGAGACACAAGTTACAACCGGGAGGCAGATCCACATGATTCTGAGGGCGGAGAGGCAGAATCATCGCACTTCGAGAAAGTCAAGTTACCTGAACATATGCCAGTCAGCTTAAGAAAACAGACAAGAATACAGTGTATTTTAGAGAGATTTGCGTAAGAAATGCTTAACAAGAGAACACTGTCTTGGTATCTGAAAGGGCAAAGTTTGATCATCTTGGATGTTTACTCTGTGTAGCATTTTCTTCCCTGATGTTCCCTGGGATGAAAGTGTACGTGAAGGAAAAGGTGTGCGCCGAGCAGGGTGTGCGTGCGAGGGAAAGTGTGAGGGAACGTGCGTGTGTGAGACAGTGCGTGTGAGGGACAGCGCCGTGTGAAGCATTGTGTGAGGGAAAATGTATGCTGAATGCCAGTGCGTGAGGGCATCCGAAGGTGTGTGCTGGGGGCAGATTGCCGGTGAGCCGAGAGAAGTGCTTTAAAATACTTAAAACAGCTCCTCGGCCTCTGGTTGCCCAGGAAGAGCAGGGAGTGGCTGCAGGCGAGGGAGGACGTCCGTGGGGCAAGGTGTGACACCCGCCGTGGGGACGTGCAGAGGCCGGAGGGGAGAGAGCAGACAAAGGCAGGCGTCATCACCTCGTCGATGGTTAAGGCCTGAATTCTTCTCCTGCTGTGCTTCAGGGTTCTCGAGTCCACCAGAGGCACACACGGACGGGCTCACTTCCGCGGAAGCCTCGCCTGTCTGCTGCGTCCTGAATCTCACCGGAATCGGAGTGCGGTTCCCCGCAGACGCACCTCGGTGCACCGGTGACGCGGTCCCGGACCGAGCCCTAGTTCCCTGCTGAGCTGTGGGTCAGCGAGCCATCCTTTGGCCAGCTGCAAGACGCCTTTGCATTTAACGGAAAGTTTCTACGTCCGGAGAAATATTTCAGGGCTCTCCTCTTCAGGGAAGAATTTATTTTCCCAATTAACCGTAGGCAAGCCTCTACTGAAAGATGGGCGAGTTTTAAAGTCTAGACCTTGTCGCTCACATGCCCGTGCCCTCCGGGAGTAATCGTGCTCCTCCTGGCAGCTCGCCCACGGGAGCTCAGCCTCAGCGCGCCGGCCCTACCTGCAGCCCTCCGGGCCTCACCCACGCTGGGCATGAGAAGACAGAGGCGAGGGGTCCACAGGCCCTTCTGTGCCCATCCTGTGGTGGGCCGGCCTCAGGGACAAAGACAACTGAGTGCTTGTTTCTAAAACACGTATCAGTCGGAAACGGCCTGTTTCTTCCTCCCAGGGGACAGGTAACATGTTACACGTCAGAGCAAAGGTGATTTCTTCTAGTTTCAAGGAAGGCGCTGAGCTAAAGGAGAAGAGCAGCTGATGACTACAAGGGAACAGCAGGGGCACCCGTCCTGGGCCCAGCAGACTGGGCGGCTGGGCCACAGGAGGCCTGGTGAAGACCGACCATCAGTGCCCACTCAAGTACAACATCCCAAAAGTTGATGGAAGGCAGAGCCACAGAACTGTCGGGGCGACTGCTGGCAGGGCGGGTGGGCCTGGATATCAGGGTCCTTCTACCCACCCAGAAGGTGTACAAGGGATTACTGCAGGTACCACCCTGCTTCCTAGGGAGGGTCACCCCAAGATGAGACCCTGCGAGATAGCTAGATCCCTGAGCAGGCCGTGCACAGACTGGGCTCCGAGACCCTCGTCCCTCCCTCGCTGCATAGCTGAGCTGGTGGCTGACCCCCTCGTGTTCCAGCAGGGACAGGGAGTGCAGGAACGTTGAAGGCTTCAGCACAGCCACGCCAGGGACAGCCTCCCTGCAATCATTCCCAATGATCAAAGGGGCCCACTGCACAATCTTGTGGGTGATGCCTCTACATTTGGGCCCCAGCACCCCGGGGACAGTGGGTCATGTGTAGAAGGACAAGACTGCAGAGTCCTGGGATGAGGCCTCGGTTGGGGTAGAAGACTGAGCAACTGTGGTAAGACAGCACCGTCCTCTCTGCACATCACTGGCCAGGCCGGGGGCTTCTCTGGGACCCAGTCACACCATCTCATTCTGAAGACTGACAGGTCACTGATGCCGTTGCAAAGAGGACAAGAGCTCGGACATCACCTGGGAGGCAAGGCTCGGGTGGGTGGGCGGGGGCTGTGGTCCTCAAGACCCCTCATCTCGTCTGGGAACTCATCTCATCCTGCAGCCCCAGGACCAGCTCCCAGCGATGCCCCAGATGCGGCAGCCGGGTGGGACCCCACATAGGAGGGGACGCAGGGGTGCCCCCCACCCAGAACGTCAGGGTGGCCTTCATACTCACCACTGTGGCCTTTGCCATATTTTATAAACCAAAGTCAGGATGTACAATGGGCAGTGAGCACCGAGTGTGGGACACCGGAGCTGCTCCTACAGCCCCTCCAAACTGAGGCCCCGGGACAGGAAGGGCACCCATGTCAGGCCTATCCCTGCCCCACTTTCCATCAATAGCTAGCTTCTCAGCCTTGTGGGGCCTGGGTGTGAAACCCACACTCCCCAGGAGGTTTGCTCTCAGCAGCGACCTGGTTACAGCCACTCGGTCCCTGTTAATCGGGGCCTCCTTCCTGCAGATGCCGATGCCTATCTCCGGTTTCCTGTGTGCACAGGCCCAGGAGCCACCTTTGAATCAAAGAAACCCCATCCAGAAAGCCCGAGCCTGTGCTGAGCTGCTGTGCCCGCCGGCCTACATCCAGCCCGTCTCTGCCGGCCTGCACACACCCCCATACGGGTCAGCATCTCCAGCTAACCTCCGCCTGGCCCCACGGGTGACCCTGGCCGGCCCCTGTGGGCCGTTCCTGGGCCCAGGTGGCTATGTCCGCCCCCTGCGGGCTGGGGCTTCTCTCCTGGACCAGCTGTCCCCAGGCTCTGAGCCCTGGGCCACTGCAGCTCAGCTCACACCTCCCACGGACGCGTCCCCAGTGAGCCTTCTTTCTCAAGCTCAGAACTGCTCACTCAGCACGTCGCTGCCCTCTGGTTGTGTGTCTCCAGCACTGGGGTCTGCCTCTGGCCTGTGCACCGTGTGGTCCGCCCGAGTGCGCTCACGGACTCGAGTTATGCCATGAAATGTCTCCAGGATCTTCAGAAGAGAGAGGCAGGGGAAGAGCTGGGCAAAGGTTCGCACAAACACATCTGGGCTCTAAAGTCATGCTTCGCTCACGGGGAGAAGAGCCCCGTGAGGAACACTTGTTCTCCACGAAGCTGGGCCGGGGAAACACCAGCCTGCTTCCCAGGCAGGTACTGGGTTGAGTAAAGCAGAGCAACCCTTCCGTGGGGCCGCTGTTCTCGGGGTCCTGGCCTCCCTGAGGGGGAGGGCCCAGCCCCGCCCATCGGCCTCAGGCCTCGCCACCAAGGGCGGCAGGGCCAGATCCGGTTCTGCCGGAGGCTCTGCGAGCCAGCATGTGCTCCCACCCACGACCTTCTGGCCCAAGCTGGGGAGCGCCCCCCCGAGAGGCTGTTCCACAAGCCTGGACCCACAGTAAAACTGACAGGACGACCATGACGGGCACGTGGCACGAGCGGTCATCACTGCGCTGAGCCGTGGGCCGCTGGTTCCGCGGCATGCCCTGCGCGTCCTGACTGGCACACGGACCCAGGGTTACCCCGACTCAGGGTCCTTGCCCCCCAAGCCTGCCCGCGGCAGCCACAGCACACGCTCTGGGGCATGGGTTCCTGCCTCTCTCCAGGCCCCCCGCAGAGCGCGGGACGTGCTGGGAGGGTCTGAGGCGCCTGCACACGGGCTGTGCCCCCCTAGCGGGGCCGGTTCTCCGAGGCGTCCCGGGGGGACCCAGCCCCACAGGTGCGGCGGCGGAGTGGGACGTGCTTTGGTACACCCTCACGTCAGCTGTCTGCCCAGGCTGTTCCAAACACGGTCCCGAAAACGTTTTCTTCGAAGCCACACACAATTTACCAGTGAGACACGAGGTGCAGTTTCCCGACTCCTGTTCGAGCGCGCGGTGGCGGCGGTGGAAATCCCCGCACGGCCGAGCCCGGGCGCCGCGAGCGTCTCTGCGGGCAGGAGCGCTGGGTCGGCTCCTTGTCGCTCGTGCTCAGAGCCCGCTGGGACGGCGGCCAGGACAGCCTCCCTCCACTCGGACTGCGGACTGAGGCGGCCGTGCCACCGTCCCTCCTGTCCTGCTCCTCCGGCGCCCCCGGAAGCGAGACCGTCCCAGGCAGCTTCTGCGCCACCGTGTCCTTTCAAAACTGATTTTATGCTCTTCCTGCTCGCCCCGGCTTCCCAGACCGGCGTCGTGTGTGTAAGAGCGCGCTGGCGCTCACAGGGAGTCGGCAGCTGGCGCCCGGGGAGGCTGCTCTGAAGGAAGAACCCAGAGCCCCCCTCCCACCACCGCCCCCTGAGCCCCCAGCGCCCTCGCCAGAGGCGGGCGGGCCTAGGCCTCCTGCTCTCCTCAGCCCCCACGCGGGAGGAGCTGTCCGGCGGCTGTGAGGACGGAGGGCAGGGACCTCAGGAGGGGACCCAGCCCACGACTAGCGCGTGTCCCCGGGGCCTGCGGGGCTCTCTTGGCCGCGGCGAGCCGCAGGGGCTGCACGCGCCCAGGCCCTTCAGCCCTCAGGCTGGAACGCACCCACCTCCGAAGCTACCGTCCTTTCACCCACGGGATCCCTCTTCCCTTCCAGCAGATCTCATCCTCCCATTTTATTCATGTTGTGAGGCACCTGATTTTCTATCTAGGGCCCGCGTTAAACAATCACAAAACCAATCCTGTGTGATGAAACAAAGTGTGAAAACGTAACTTCTCCGATGTTTCTAAAACCAATCCTCCCAGAGCTTCAGAGACAACGTGGACATCAAGGCGCCTTCCTCTCGACGTGAGGAAACCGAGTTAGCCTCAGGACTCAGGGCCATCGTGGCCCCCGGCGGCTGGGGCTGAACGCGGGCCGGGCCGTTTCTCAGCAGGGCCCGGACGTCGCTGCCTGCCATGTGCCCTTGAGGCCACAACAGCCACAGTGGTGGTGACTGTGGTCACTGTGGTGGTGACGGAGTTCGCACCGCACGGTCCACGCCGCGTGTGCACGCGTGACCCCTCTGACTGGCACAACCCCCAGCCTATGCGCTTGCGTCACCAGCCGTTCTGTCCAACCTGTGGGGGTCTGAGCTCAGAACTGGCCCAGAACTGATGGGGTGTTATCTTCTGGTGACTCTCCCTCTACCAGACACACTCAGGATCTTCCACTGGGTGCTCCTGGGAAAAGCTGCCTCTTCAGCCCAGAGCACCAGAGGGAACACCCGGGATTTCACCTGGTGGTGTGGGGGCATCCTGGTGTCACCCTGGTGTCTCTACGCAGTACCAGGCGTCCACAAGCCATGACCCCAGTGGTTGGAGAAAAACACAGAAGAGGAACACTAGGTCAGACATGTGGGATTAAATGAAATTCACGTTTCAGTGCCATAAATAAAGTTTCACTGGACCACAACCACCCCTGTTCTCTGTGTTGCCTGTGGCAGCTTTGGTGCCACAAAGGCAGAGCTGAGGATCGACTGAGACCGAACAGTCCTTCAAAGCCTCTGGGCCTACTGTCTGCTGACCCCTCCCTCGAGGAAGGAAGCCCTGCAAAGCAGCCAAGGGGTGTGAGGGTGAGCCCAGGGCAGCCCCCTTCCCTGCGTGCTGTCCCCAAGACGCACAGACCCCGGCCCTGGCACAGCTATGTTTCTAGATGAAGACTCCGCTGACACCATTTTCTGATTCAACACTCAGGTTCCAGCTAACTGCCCGCGGATTTGTTCAGGAACAGCATCATCCCATGTGTGCTTTGGGGCCCGTGGTCAAGGCCTGTGATGGAGGGTGGCACCCAGCGTCTCTGTGTTGGGGGGTTGGGGAGAGGTTATTAATGTCTCCTTGTGGTTAAGTGCTTGGAACATGTCTAAAAGCAATCATGTCTAGTTCTTGTTATCCTTTTTTGCACTGAATAGCCTAGTACACAACCAGGGAACTCCCTAAGTTGGGCTGCGCAAGTCTGGGAAGGCACATTTTGTGCCAGCCTCCGTTAGGTGACGGTGGGCGTGTACGGGAGGCTGAAGTGCAGGGGCCTTCAGGTTTGCAGGCGCTCTGGCCAGGAAGGCTCTGGAGGGACATTGATGAGGCTGTGCTGGAGTGCAGGAAGGCAGATGGAACTGGCAGTTTGGTTAAGCACAATTTAAGGTATTTTAGGGGAAAATGCAAACTCTGTACATGATAAGAACAACAAAAGAGTTACTCTAACAAGATAGCTGTGACGAATGTGCTTGGAGTGCCTAATCGTGCTTTTCACGGTCTCTCTGCCTCAGAAAGTCCCGGCTGAGCTGGTCCACAAAGCACAGTGGCCCTAGGCACAGGCAGGACCAGTGTATACGGCTCTACTTGATGTGAGCAGGTCCCTGCAGTTTCCAGCATGGGCCCAAGAGAGTGGCAGAGAAAGGTGTACGAGACAAGACACTAGTGGATCTTGGGTCTGAGGAGGAGGCTGGAGCCCACATCACACTCAGATGGGCCCAGCAGGTGGTTTACCGACTCCTGGGAATCTGGACGAAGGGAGCCCTTGGAGCACAAAGGACAAATGCAGAAAGAGGGAAGGAGGTGCTGGCGTGCACTTGGAACCCACTGACAAGAGCCATGACACCCTGTGATAGAGGCCCAGCTCAGTGCACAGGGGCCTAGACCTGGCAAAGCCCTAAAAAGTGGGCTGGTGCTCCGTGGGCCCTGCTGGGCTCCACAGGGCAGTGGCTCACCGTGTCATCAGCATGCCCACAGTTTGGCTCGAAGGTCCTCCCAGTGGGAATCAGAGCACCCTGTCTACGAGTATCCTCCTTTTACTGTGGAGACCTACCCCTGTTGTCTAGAATACGGTTTCCAGGAGGCAATGATGCCCATGTTTGGCTAGTGATCCTGCCCAGGTCTTCCCAGACAATGGAGTTTTCACCTGTGGTCCTGGCATTACCTCTCTTTTCTCCCTCAAAGTTTCCAATTGGACAATATGATAGGGCCAGCTACTGGGGCTGATGAATCGACTCCTTGTTTCTGCTGTCTCCTCCCTCCTTGTCTGTGCTCCTTCTCATCAGAAGCTGCGCACAGAGGCGCCCACTGTCCTTTCTGCACCGAGCACCAAAGAGCACTCACTGAGAACCTACTGTGTTCTAGGCACTGTGATGGGTACAAAGATTGGGGTCCTGGCTGCCAGCCCGGCACAGGCTGTAAGATAAGAAAACCGTAATGCTGAGGGGGAATGACATTACAGGAGGGGAAGACAGCACCTCTTGGGTGCTTAACTATACACCCAGCAAGGACAGTGTGATGGACACTGGCAGGCGGGCTCTAGCGTCAGGCACTATGGGAACATCATACATGGATTAACCTCACACAGACCTTCTACTGACTGTTCTCTGGCCAGCTACATTCTGAAGTCATAAAAATTAGCTTTAAATTTCCGATTTCTTACTAATTTGTATTTTTGCCTTTGATACAAACTGTTTTCTTTCATTTCAAAACTTATGTTCTTAAAATGTATTCTTACACAGTATAAGGACATTTAAAAGCAAAGTTATAAAACGCATTCTAAAACCTCAAAAAAATCCTAGGAAACCAAATCTCATGGCAGTATTCAAAGGGTTATTCACCATGACCAAGTGGAATTCATTGCAGGAATGCAAGGGTGCTTCAACAATCATTATAAACCATCACATTAATAAAACAAAGGAAAAGGCCCATGATCATCTCAAATGATACAGAAAAAACACTTGACAATCAATAGGCTTTCATGATCAAAACATCCAGAAAATGGGGAATCGAGAGGACCTTTCTCAACATGATCAGAGGCACTTCTAAAAACCCAGAGCTAAACTCATACGAAATGAGGAAAGACTAAAAACTTTTCCCTTGGGACGCCTGGGTGGCTCAGTTGGTTAAGCGGCTGCCTTCGGCTCAGGTCATGATCCCAGCATCCTGGGATCGAGTCCCACACTGGGCTCCTTGCTCGGCAAGGAGCCTGCTTCTCCCTCTGCCTCTGCCTGCCTCTCTGTCTGCCTATGCTCGCTCTCTCTGTGCTCGTGCTCTCTCTCTAACAGAAACAAATAAATAAAAATAAAATCTTTAAAACAAACAAACAAACAAAAAACTTTTCCCTTAAGATCAAAATCAAGGTAAGGATGTCCCCTTCCCTACTGCTATACGACACTGTCCTGGAAGTTCTAGCCAGAGCAGTTAGGCAAGAAAAAGAAATGAAAGGAATGCAAATTAGGAATAAAGAAATAAAATGATCTCTATTTGTCAATGAAAAAGCTACCTAGATCTAATAAATGGGTTCAGCAAAGTTGTAGGGTACAAGAGCAATAGATAAAAATCAGTTGCATTTCTGTATCTTAGCAATGAGCAATCCAAAAAGGAAACTAATAGTAACATAATTAAAAATAACATAAATAGCATTCAAAAGAAATAAAATACCTAGGATACACTGTTTTCATTTCATTATTTTTCTTCATGATGTGTACTCATCAGTCCCTATCCCCTACTTCCCTTGTCTCTGCACCCACCTCCCCTCTGGTAACCATCACTTTGGTCTCAATAGTTGAGTGTCTTCATTTGCCTTGCTCTTTTTTTCCTTTGCTCGTTTGTTTTGTTCCTTAAATTCCACACGAGTGAGATCACCTGGTTTTTGTCTTTCTCTGACTGACTTATTTCACTTAGCATTATTCTAACTCCCTCCATGTCATTGCAAATGGCAGGACTGCATTATTTTCTACGGCCGAATACTACTCCATACCTATACCCCTTCTTCTTTATCCATTCCTCAGCTGACGGACACATGGGCTGCTCCCACAGTTTGGCAGCTGACGGACACATGGGCTGCTCCCACAGTTTGGCAACTGTAAATGATGGGGCAACAAACACTGGAGTGCATGCATCCCTTTGAATCAATGTTTTCATTTTGGGGAGGCAATTACTGGATTGTAGGGTAGCTCTATTTTTATTTCATTTTTTAAAAATTTTTAAAAGATTTAATTTGTTTTTTTTCAACAGAGAGAGATGCAGAGAGAGAGAATACAAGCAGGGGTGAGGGAGAGGAGAAGCAGGCTTCCTGCCCAGCAGGGAGCTTGAGGCAGGGCTCCATCCCAGGACCCTGGGATCATGACCTGAGCCGAAGGCAGACGCTTAATGACTGAGCCACCCAGGTGTCCCAGGTTAGCTCTATTTTTGATTTGCTGAGGAACCTCCATACGGTTTTCCACAGTGGCCGCACCAGTTTGCACTCCTACCGATAGTGCAAGAGGGTTCCTCTTTCTCTGCACCCTTGCCAACACTTGGTGGTTCTTGTGTTATTGATTTTAGCCATTCTGATAAGTGTGAGGTGGCATCTCACTGTGGTTTTGATCTGCATTTCCCTGATGATGAGTGATACTGAGCATCTTTTCATGTGTCTATTGGCCATCTGGATGTCTTCTTCAGAGAAATGTCTGTTCATGTCTTCAGCCCACTGTCATCAGAGTATTTGTTTTTTTTGGGGGGGTGTTGAGTTGTGTAAGTTCTTTCTATATTTTGGATACTAACTCTTTATTGGATATAACATTTGCAAGTATCTTCTTCCATTCAGTTGGTTGCCTTTCAGTTTTGCTATTTCCTTCTCGTGCAGAAATTTCTTATTTTGATGTAATTCCAATAGCTTATTTTTGGTTTTGTTTCTCTTGCCTCAGGAGACAGATCTAGAATAATGTTGGTAAGGCCAATGTCAGAGCTGTTACTGCCCGTGCTCTCTTCAACGACTTCTATGGTTTCAGGTCTCACATGCAGGTCTTTAATCCATTTTGAGTTTCTGTTTGTGTGTGGTGACAGAAGGTGGTCCTGTTCATTCTTCTGAACGCTGCCATCCAGTTCTCCCAATGCCAGTTGTTGAAGAAACTGTCTTTTTTCCATTGTGTATTCATTCCTCCTTTGCTGAAGATTAGTTGACCATATAATTGTGGGCTTATCTCTGGGTTTTCTGTTCCATTCCACTGACCTATGTGTCTGTTTTTATGCCAGTACTACTCAGCTTTAATTACTATAGCTTTGTAATATAGCTTGAAATCCAGAATTGTGATATCTCTAGATTTGTTTTTCTTTTTTCAACGTTGCCTTGGTTATTCAGGGTCTTTGTGGTTCCATACAAATTTAGAGCTGTTTGTTCTAGTTCTATGATAAATGGTGTTCATATTTCGATAGGGATTACATTCAATCTGTAGATTGTTTTGGGTAGTATAGACATTGGACAGTATTTGTTTTTCTGATCCATGAGCATAGGATGTCTTTCCATTTCTTTCTGTTGTCTTCAATTCCTTTCAACCATGTTTTATAGTTTTCAAAGTACAGTACCTCTTTGGTTAACTTTATTCCTAGGTATCTTATTAATTTTGGTGCAACTGTAAATGGAATTGTTTTCTTAATTTTGCTTTTTGCTGCTTCAGTATTAGTATATAGAAATGCAACAGATTTCTGTACCTTGCTTTTGTGTCCTGTGACTTTATCATTTATCAGTTATAGTCATTTTTTGGTGGAGTCTTTAGAGTTTCTATCTATAATATCAAGTGAGCAAATAATGAGAGTTTTTCATATTCCTTACCAATTTGGATGCCTTTTATTTCTTTATGTTCTCTGACTGCTGTGGCTAGGACTTCCAGTACTATGTTGAATAACAGTGGTTGAGTGTTAACTAGGATACGTGTAACCAAGGGAGTGAAAGACTTGAACACTGAAAACTACAAAACAGCGCTGAGAGAAATTAAAGACACCTAAATAAATGGAAAAACATCTCAGGTTTACAGATTAGAAGACCTAATATTAAAAAGATGTCAATACTATTCTAAAACCATCTACAAACTCAGTGCAATCTCTCCCAAAATTACAATGGCCTTTCCCCCTCCTAGAAATGGAAAAGACAATCCTCATATGAAATCACAGTGGGCCCTGAACAGCCAAAGCAATCTGGAACAAGAACAACAAAATTGGAGGACTCAAACTCCCTGATTTCAAAACCCACTACAAAGCTACAGTAATCCAAACAGTGCGATTCTGGTAGAATGACAGACATATAGACCAACAGAAAAGGACTGAAGATCTGGAAATAAACCTATACAACTATAGCCAATTGGCTTCCAACTCAGGTTCCAAGCCTAGTCAATAAGGAAAAAATGATTTCTTCAACAAACGGTGTTGGAAAAAGTGGATATCCCCATACAAAAAAATAAAGTTTGCTCCCTATCTCACATCATACACAAAAATTAACTACAATGGATCAATGAGCTAAAGCACTAAAATAATAAAACTCTTAGTAGAAAACATAAAGTTAAATCTTCATGAGCTTGCAGATGGCAGTGATTTCTTAGATGACAAAAGCATGAGCAACAGAAGAAAAAATATATAAGTTTGACTTCATTAAAAGTAAAAATTTTGTGCATCAAAGGACACTATAAAGAAAGTAAAAGGACAACCAACAGATGGAACAAAATATTTGAAAATCATTTTCTTAATATCCAGAATATATAAAGAACTCTTAAAACACTTCAATGAGGGGCACCTGGGTGGCTCAGTGGGTTAAGCCTCTGCCTTCAGTTCAGGTCATGATCCTAGGGTCCTGGGACTGAGTTCCACATCGGGCTCTCTGCTCAGCAGGGAGCCTGCTTCCTCCTCTCTCTCTGCCTGCCTCTCTGCCTACTTGTGATCTCTGTCTGTCAGATAACTAAATAATCTGTTAAAAAAAAAAAAAGAAGAAAATCCACAATTGTACTGTTAAAACAGTATGTATTATAACTGTAATTCCTCTTCCCGGTGATGTCTTTGAGTGCCAAAATACTCTGAAGATAACTTTATTGGATGTTTTTCCTTAAATGATTCGAAAAAAACCTAAAACTCAATCGTTTTTATCTCTTACTTGTAGGAAAATCCTTCTCCCTGTCATTGAATCACAGAATGATAGCTAACATTTATTGAGCACTTACTGTATACCAGAAACTGTTGTGTTTTTTTTTTTAAGACTTTATTTACTTGAGAGAGAGCAAGCGTATGAGTGGGGATGGGGGTGTGGGGGAGAGGCAGAGGCAGAGGGAGAAGCAGACTCCCTGTTGAGCAGAGAGCCCGATGTGGGGCTGGATCCCAGGACCCTGAGATCATGACCTGAGCCGAAGGCAGACGCTTCAGCGACTGAGCCACCCAAGCGCCCCACTAGACGCTGTTTTAAGAACATTATAATACTATTATCATCCCCACCCTAAAGATGGTATGGTGGAGGGGTTCGTCTGCCCACTCACTCAGTGGGGAAACCAGGGTTGGAGCCTGGGCTGCACAGCATGCCTCCCCAACCACTGAGCCCTCAGCCATGGTGCCACACTGCCCTATGTCTCATCCTAGCAAGGGAGAGGATCCTAGGGCCGAAAGGATCCCAGAGTCATTCTATGCCCTCCCCTCGGCAGGCAAAGTGCACGGCCTTGGTCAGAGCTGTCCACCAAAGCATGATTCCTCCACTTGACAGTCAAGGGACGGGCCTTCCTTCTGCCCGTCCTTTCTATTCATTTACGGCTAATTGAGGCGCTTCTGCTCTTCTGCTCCGTGCACCATCGTCCCCACCCCAAAGCGCACACACAGAGCACATTCATCACCTCACACAAGGTCTTCTCAAACTTCCCTCTGCAGCCGTTTCGGACCTGCTCGGACGGTTTCACGTAGACAAAGTTTCCCAGACTCAGCTGTAATCCAGCTGCTCCCTTCTGAGGATGTCGTTTTTATTCGTGAAAGTCACAGGCGGTGATGTTAGCTTGGGTCAGGTGGGAAGCAGTACACAGGCATCCCATAGGGCACGCACTACATCTGTGAGGCCCAAAGAAGGTTGGGGCTGGGCAGGGGAATAAAAGTGGGCTTTAGAAGAGGAGGACGGTGACCGGCACCGATCAAGTATTTGTCGAGCACCTACTTTGGGCGATGCAGTATGATAAGTACCACAGCAACAGGGAGAAAAAGCAAAGCCATTACTGTCTGGGGAGACAGTCCACCAAGACCAGGCACAAGACGGTGTCAGCTCAGACGGAAGCCCTTGAAGGCGAGGCCAACAGGAAAGGGGCTGGGAGTGGGTGGCTATGGAGCGGGTACAGACAGGATGACCAGAGGAGCTTTCTGAGGGTGATGCCTACCAGGGTTGTGGGTCTCTGGGTCTGCAAGCCGCAGACAGGTGGTATTTCTTCGGGGGAAGTGCACATACTTGCTACCTTGCTGACCTGAACAACTTAAAATTAATTCATGTCCCAAACTGCTGTAGGTATTAAATTTTAATCCCTGTCTCAGGTCTTAGAAATGTCACATAAGAGAAATCTGCCATAAGGTATCTTTTGTACAACCTGATTTTCTCAATGTTGGGGAAAATTCTGTAAGGTCAGACAGTATCTGAAACCTGAGGACTTGGGCCCAGGCTTGAACTGGGGTGCCTAGAAACACCTGGAAAAGCATCCCAGTTCTCAGGACAGAAGAAGCTTTCCGTTTAGGAATGATGACTTGGATTACCTCTCAAGAAGCAACTACACTCTGTCTTTAAAGTGAACCCAGGTGGTGCTGAGGTGGGTGGACCATCCTTACCCCTAACCCTAACCCTGGTGAGGAACAGACTGAAGCTCAGAGAGGTAGAACTACAAACCCAAAGGGCGACAGCTACAGAGGGTAGGTGTGGGCGCACATCCAAATCTCCAAGATCCCAGGCCTGTTCTCCAGGCACCAGGTCAGGGTCCGGAGCCTTGTCCCCCTGCAGGGTAGATGGCAATGGCAGGATGCCTTCCGCCACTGAGACGGCAGGTTCCCAAGATACCCTAGGATCCACATGTGTAGGACAGCTCGTTCCCATTGAGCCCACCTCTCTGCCCCCCCTCCATCTCCATCACCCCACCCCCTCAGAAGCGTGCTGGGCTCTTAAGTTGGACCAACCCTCTCCCGGGGCTCATTCTTCTCTGCTGGCTGATCAGTGAGCACACCTGTTGGGTGGTGGGCCCTGACAGGGCCGGAGGGACAGAGGAGGGGAAGAAGCCCAGAGCCCACAGGGCAGGAGGGCACATCCTGAGCAGGGGCTCACTGCTTCGGGGCACAAGTGTGTGAAGAGGAAACCACTGCTTCAGGGCTGCCTCTTGGCTGCACAATGGATAACGAGCAGGTCTTCAGCTCAAACAGAGAGAGGGCACATTAGCTCCGGGAGGCAGGTGGTGGTGTGTGAACTGGGCTTAAATTATTCTTACCAAAAATGCTGAGATCTGGGATTTGGGGGCCTCCTGTGTTTGGCTGGACGATACAACCAGTGAACACACATCTCAAAGAGCCTCAGGACAAACTCAGGGCCGGCTGTATTTCCTCAGCCTGGCATTTTGGGGCTGCTTCACAAGGAACACAGCACTCCTGGGAGACCACCCAAGGGTGCTACAGACCCACGTCCCAGGCCCACGTCCCACAGAGGCCATTTCAGACCAGGCCCGCCCGATGGGGATGAAACGGGGAGACCTGTCCTGCTAGTCACAGGTCTGCAGGGACCCTGGCCCACCGGCCCACTGGGAAGCTCAGGGATGTCCTCTCCAGGCCCGCCTGGACCGCCCACTTGTCACCCAAAGCACAGTGAGATCAAAACGCGGTGCTGCCTCAGAATCTGGAGAGGGTTTGCTACCTCGCGTCAGACGCCCATTGCCCGCAGATGCGGACGCCTGTCCACGGGGAATGGAAACCTCGCGCTGCTGTTCAACAGCTCAGAATCCGAGTGACTGTCACTGAGAGCCAAGAGTGGCTTGTTCAGACCCCGTGAATCTGAAGCAGGCTCAGGGAAATGGGAAGCCCACCTCAGGAGGGCCCCTCGGAAATCTCTCCTGACCTGCCAAGCCCAGCCTCCGAGGGCCCACAGCCCTGCCTAAAGGTCCGCCAGTGTCAGGAGCAGATTCCTAAGCTACTCATTATGCAGAGTTTCAGCTACATTTAACTTAATTTTTTAATTATATGTTTTAATTTTTAATTAGACACCTGAAAGTACCAGCTACACTTCTTAAGTACAAGCAATGTTGGTAACAGGAGTAGAGTGTAATTATTACACCCAACAGTGTGTAATCCGGCTTCCCAGGGGAGAGCCGGGCAAGCCCAGCAGGGGAGCGTGCGGCGCGCGCAGACACACAAAGCCGCGGCTGGCCCCTGTTCAGACCGGGAGGGACGGTCTTGCTTCCCCAGGCGACGCTCCGGGTTGAAATCAACCGAGTTCCAACATAAAAGTCCATCTCTGTGAAGAACTGCGACTACAAGTTCGTTGTCTTCGGAGCGCGCGGGTGATGGGGTTTCTCCTCCCGGCTCCCCGCTGATGAATAACCAGAGGATGGGGCGAAGCCTCCACAAGTGCTGTTAGTCCCGCACCGCCCCCCTCCTTCAGACCCAGCAACGCAAATCGGTCTGGAAACCCTATTTTCTCCCGAGTATTCCTGAACTGGAGGCCAGAGTTTGCGAAACGGTCTCTAAGCGCCTGGAAAGCCCAAGCTCCCTCCCGCCGCGCCGGTGCCCCTCCCGGTCCCCACCCGCCGGACCCCACCTCGGTGCCCC